>JAQZBX010003907.1:0-62864 GCA_029593785.1 Cabassous unicinctus
AGCCCCCTAACTTTTATGGAAAGTGAATGTGATTTAGGTTCAGCCAGTTTTATCTTCCCACATGGGATTTAAACTCTTGAATTAGTGTCACAAAATGCATGTACAGTTAGAGATTTTTTGGAGAGAATAAAGTGGAGTCTAGAAATAACAGCGAGGTGGATGTTGGATCCAGGGGCGATTGTGCCAGAGGCAGGGCTAGCCGGCAAAGTCTAGTGGTGAGGGCACGACTTGCTAGAAACGAGTATTTCCCTCGCCTGTGCTTGGCTCTGCTGTGGTGCCTGCCTGCTTACCGAATTTGGAATGTCTAGATCAGGTGACCCAGGTTTTCCTCCTAGTGATTCATTTCCTGCTTATGTTAAACAAAGTTATTTAATGCTGTTTGGCAACAAAGAAACTGACTTGGCCTCAAGTTTGTTCTGAAGTGGGGTTCAGAAAATAGACCATCAAGGAATGGGGTTATGGCTATTTCAAAAATTTTAACTGGCTAACTCGGAGCATAAATCAATTAAAATTGGTTACAACAGTGGCAAGGAAATTTGATAGTATATAGTAATGATGTGTCCAATTGAGTTCTCACCTCTACTCAGCTGAAATAAAATGCTTGACGTATGTATGACTTTGGGCTTAAGTTGCTTCTGACCTTAGACTAGTATGAAGGACTTGAAGAATTCAAGAACTCTGTGGTAGAATGCTGCTTGTAATAGCATCTAAGAAGTTAAATAAAGAAAATGACAAATACAAGACGCTAAATTCTTGATTCTTAGATCGAAACTCAAGGATTTCCTGTCACTTTGCACAAAGAAACTCTTACCTGTCTATTATGCTGAAAATACAAAGTTTGATTCTGCAAAATTCCAAAATTTAATATCACTTGGATTCATAACCTCACCAGATGTTTTAAGTGAAAATCTTGACTTTGGTCATAAATGAGTAGAATCCTAAGAATTGTAATGGAAATAAATGGAAGGATTTCAAGACTTTCAGCTCCATGATTTTCTAATCTCCATGAGAATTAATTCTTAGGTGAAGCAGTACCTTTTCCCTTGTTACATTGGCTCTTTCACCCTTGCTTGAAAATGCTAAAAGTTCTTTATCTCAACAAGTTTCTTACAAAAGAAAGTGCATTTTTTTCATGTCCCAGCCCTCAAGCCCTCATTTCTCCTAAATTGGTTGAGACCCAGCATGCGCCATGCTTCCAATTACAGTCAAGCTTTTGAAGAAAAGGCTTAAACACCAAAACAATTGCACAAACTTTCTAATTTATATCAGCAGATATTTGGGAAATACATATAGGAATAGATTCTGGGTGAGTTCTCTCTAGAAAAAAGAACTTAATTTTAGATTAAGTAGAACTTATCAATATGCATTGGGGAGTGGATTCTAATTGTTTGCTCGGTTGGCTGTAGTTTTGATTTAATGAGATATAATGCTAAATAAAGTTGAATACCAGAAATGTCTTGGTAAAATTAACAGTGTTTGTTGAATTTTATCTCTCAGAGTATCTTTGTTTGCAGAAAATTCAATTCATTAATACTGAGGTGAGTTTCAGAAATATGCATTTTTAATGAGTATTTTCATCATGTGGTCAGAGGACCAAACTTTGTGATGTAGAGGTAGAAATAAAAAAATTTGGGTATAGAAATGCTTAGAGAACATGTTTTATTGGTGATCAACCTATATTTCCCCTAACTCTTTCCCCTATAGAGGTTAGAACATACTCCTTTATATTGAGCCATACAATTGTGAGTCTTGAGGTTCATTGAAATGCCTCGCTGATTTTTCTCTGTAAGCTGTAAAAGGGTTGGAGATGCTACAGGGGTGCTTATTTCATGTGGAATGGGAGGATCCAAATGTGTCAGGATCAGGGAGGGCATACAGTTAGCAAAGGTAAGGGGGCACATTTACTTGTATCAATGGCAGGTCCAGCAAAGAAACCAGAAGAGTTTCAGCCATACAGGTCCTTGGTTGTAGCCAATTGATAGGATATTAAGGACCAAAATAAATAGGAGATCCACTGAAATTTTGCCTCATTTGTATAACACCTCCTCCCAAATAATATCAGACTGTTTTGACTCACCAGGGCAAAGCTGGTTTTCACCAAACTCCCATCCACAGATGCTCTTCAAAGAAGGGCCATTGAGTGTTATTTAAAAAGGTGTTAGCAGGAATTTCATAAATACGCTCAGTGGGTCTTCCTCATATCATATTCCTCAGGGACCTGACCCCCAAGTTAGATGTGCTCCAGAGAAGAGGTAAAATCCAGATATTTCAGGGTTTTTTTCTAATTATGTTCTTATACCTTGGAACACAGAATGCCATTGAAGAATTTTAGTATTGTGGGGATTTATGGGGTCAACTGAAAAAAGTTGTTTGCAAACCCTTTCAGGGTAGTTCAAGTGGGTCCTTGAACCTGTTCCATGTTTATTATTCCAGTCCCTGCATGTATATTTGGAAGTAATATCTCAACATCGTGAAGGATCCCTATATTTGCCTCCCTCCATTACTCATGGGTAATGGAGCATAATTCCTGTAATAATACCTTATAGGAGGAAGAGCCAAGAGGAAACCTCTGGAGCTCTCTCTACCTCTCAACATACTGAACAAAGAGCACGACTGCATCCTTGGGTGAATGACAGATGTTAGTGTTATTAATGGCACCATCAAATTGGAAGTTGCAGAGCAGACAATTCCTATCCTATTTAAATTTCTGGTTTGGTCTATGCTGACAACAAGTACTCTAAAAGTTTTGTGGGCATTTCATGAGGACTTTTACTCACTTATTGACAGGGGAAGTTGGAAGCTACAGGTAACACAGCTGTTGGAAATGGAGGAGAACAGCAGCCAGAGCTGTATTTTTTTATGCATGTTGCTGTTCTCTATTACATTGAACCACTGCTTTACTCTCGCTTTCCTAATAGCCACTTTCTGTAACTCCTGGGTGGTGTTTGCCATTGCCATATTTTACTGAAACAAGACTGTCTTGGATAAGCCTCAAACCAGGGCTGATGTGCCATTCCTTTGGGAAAGATGTGGCACCTCAGACAAAATATTGAGCCTTAAAGAAGGCAGAACTTAGAGAACTCAGAGAGGAGATTCCTGTCTTACCCTGTGCCTCGGGCTTGGTCTTTGAAGAAATGAGATGGCACAAAATGTATTGGATGGTAGGGGCAAGATGAACTTCTCGCAAGAAAAAGAAAATTGGTAACTTAGCAGGATATCTGCCTTGTAGGTGACCACATGTTTTAGATAAATGAAAATGAGCCATATCTGTAGCTTAAAGGATGTGGTATATGTTTTCTTCTGTATTTTTTCCCATCATTATATTATCTCTGATTTTTTACGAAAGCTGTGTTTTACTTTTCCATCCTCCATCTCTCTCACCCTCTCTCTTGCTTAGGGAAATGCAGTGGCTTCAAATTTTTTCTGCCTCAACACACATTATCTAGGATAATCTCCCTTACTGAAAATCAGCGGATATGGAATTAAATCACATTCCTAGCACACCTTCACAACAGCACCTGGATTAGTGCTTGATTGTATAACTGGTAGCCAAGTTAACACATAAAACTGACCATCACTATCCCCAAATTGAATCTTGAAATAGTTGTTACTTCCCAATCTCTTTATCTGGAGGTTTTCCCTTCACTGTCAAAATTTGTTGAAAGGAATTTGATTGATGAGGTTAGAGAGCATTGCTTTGTTCCTAGTATATGTTGCCTGTTTTGTGTGGCGGATCATCAATCCTTTGCAATATTTGAATCAGGGCACCCTGCTGCGTTTTGAAAGAAAGAGATCTGAAATGAGATAGGAAGCCACAAAGGTTTAATAACAGGCCCTGAGTCATTTCCCCAACAGAGGCACCCGATTATTGCTTGGCGCTGGTTTAGATAACTGCCTACAATTCAGTGTGTGAAAAAATTGCCTGGTATTGAAATTCATTAGAGTTATTTGAGCTTATAAAGCGGCTGCTTCAAGGTTTCTGGGTTTTGCGTCCCCATTGTTCTCAGAATAAAGCAAACCAGGTACTTACATGAAAAATGCATGGCTTTCTGCATTGCAGGTTTTATGTGGTGTGACTTAGCCAAGTAATGATATTCTATTAACTTCTAAAGATTTCTTAGCACTAATTTCTTTGTAAATTAAGTAATAATTATTTACATTGAAAGTGACTTCTTCCACTCTCTCCCTACATTGCTGTTAAAAACGTGGCACCGGAGCATAGCAATGCCAAAGTGTTCAATTCACACCACGCCAGTGAAGCCTGGAGGTTTCACAGAAATGCTGAAGTTCTCAAGTCTCCGTCCAAGGTTCTTAGAATGAGGAAGTGATTCCTGCGCTACGTTCTGTTAAAGTTTTTTTTTATCTCTGTGCTCCTTGTTAAAATTAATATCTAAATATTCTGGATGCAGAAAGTTGGAGGGTAAAAGGAACCTTGAAAATACTTTTTGAATCTATCTACTTTCTTTCTCTTCACGGCTTTCAGTCTTAAGGAAGCTACAACCATCTCTGCCGCATGGTTGCCTTCTAACTCTCCTCCTTGCATCCACGAAAACGTAAAAATGATCATGCCGCTCTTTTCAGCAGAACCCTTTAATGTCTTTTCAGGAGTCTGAGGATAAAGGCCAATATCTTTAATGTAAATTCCAAGGAGAGAAGGATTTGGCTTCCTTCCTCCTCTGCAGCTTTATCTTGCTGGTTGCCCTCTGCATTCTGGCTAAATTGACCTTTAAGTATTACAGTCTCTCTGTAGGCGGGGCTCTCAAAGACAACTAGGTCATAAATAGCTCGAGGGCAACCAGCCGTGGCTGCAAACAAGTTTCATAGCTGTGTCACATTCAGATGCCTCCCTTTGAGTATGATGCTTTGAATTTCATCTTATTTGTTCAACCTCAAGTGCAAAGACAATTAATCATACCCCTCAGTTCATGACACATATCATCTTTAGTTCTTCAAGGCCACTCTTGATTCATGCGCCCTCCCATCTGTCTTGCCCTTATACAAAACTGATCCAATATTTTGATATGCACCTTGAATCTATATGCATCCCTGAATCTATATGGACACACACATATATATTTAATTTCACACTTGCATTACTATTTAAAATAACGATCAGCTCTGCTTTGTGTGCAAGGAAGGGTTGAACAGGGTGGCTTAAGAGATAAGAAGTTTGGCATAACACCAAGGCAGTATTTTCTCTGAAGTGCTTGATTATTTAAAACCAAAAGTGGAGAAAACTGGAGGTTGGGAAGCATCAGGCTTGTATTTTCCTGAGATATATGCACGAACACGGCTGGTCTTAAGTGTGATTTTTAAGTGTAAAAAGTTGTTTGGAGTCATCTAACCACCTCTGTGGTTGTGGCAGTTAAGGGACAGATGGGAGTCTTGGACCAAGGCAATCTCTGAGTGAGTCATGTGGGTCCAAAGATCCATCCTGTAGCTATTTCCGCTTCCCCAGCATTTATAATAGGACTATATATTCTTAGTAACTTGCAGAATCCCAGTGGATTCCTCAGCCTATCAGTGGAATAACATGGTGGATGGGACTGTGGTCGATTATTAATCAAAGGCAGTAATTTATCCATGGGGATATTTCAGAGAATATTGCCATCTACACTGTGAACACTGCATGTGTGGTGATCATTTATACATGCCCACATAACTTACATCTTGGGCTAGTGAGGAAGCCAAATAGATCTCAGAAAATGACTAAATTATTGTAAATTTATTCAAGTGTAAATTTATTCAACGTTCTAATTTAATCATAGCTTCTATTCCACAATGGTATAAACAAAATACTGGTATGCAGCTGTTGATCTAAAAAATGATTTATATTCACTGCCATCAGTTTGACTTTATCTCTCAGGGAAAACATTGTACCATCGCTATCTTAACTCAAGATGATGTCTATCTCATGCTTTGTGTCGTGATGTAATTTGCAGGAGCTGTGGTCATCTTGATATCCCTCAGAATACCACCTTTGTCCAATGCATTGATGTTGTTATGCTAACTGGATGTGGAGAGCAACAAGTTGAAAACACCCTAGATATCTTAATTAGAAATATGTGTACCAGAGTTTATGATAAAGTTCAGGGGTGTGCCACACCTTTGAAAATTCTAGGGATCCAGAAAGACAAGTTGCAGTTCCTTGAAGTACCTATCAAAGATAAACAAGGCTATGTGGTAGACCTTGTTGGAATTTAGAGGCAAAATAAAAATGTGTTAAAAAGTATGCCTCTCTAATGCATTGACCAGATGCTATGTAATGTTGCCAGTTCTCAGTGGTGTCTGGAGCAGGAAAGGGCTCTGCCTCGGGCCCAGGCTGTGGCCCAAGCATCCCTGCCCCTTGGGCTATATGTTCCTACAGACTACACTTTACTTGATCAGTCTATATTATATAGAGACACTGCCCAAAGCCTTCAGCAAATCCAAGTAGAAGAATCACAGTCTAGACACTCAGGTGTTAAAATTAGGCCATGACAAAACTTTGCATTTGATAGAACAGTCCCTATCATTCTATCAGAAACATATGGAAAAAGAATGCCTGATCATGGGATCCTAAGTGACTACGAAATCCAAGATGCCCAATATTAAATATGTGTTATGTGTTCCATTCAACCAGAAAGTTGGGCATGTGAGGAACCCTTCCATTACTAATGAAACTTGTATCTTGTGAATGTTCTCAAAGAGTCTGGCAGGCACAAGTAAATTGCATGAGGCTGTGCCTCATACTCCTTTGGTGCCTGCTCTAAGTCCATCCCTCTCTCAGATCCTAGTCTATGACCTCATGTGGCATTCCATATGTCCAGGCAACAGATGGCCCAGTTGACCAAGCCTGGCCTGGTACTGAGATGGAGCTACATGATATTTGGCAGCACTGCAACAAACCTCGCTCAAGGAGGGCCTGATAAGTGGTGTGGAGAGGAAGCTGACCAGTGGGAAGGAATCTGAGCAGAAAATCTGGTTGTCTTTACTAGAAAGAGACACATCCTAGAGTAGGTATCCACACAGATCCATGGAGAGTTGTTAATGTGCTGGCCGATTAGCCAAGGACTTGGAAAGAAAAAGGAGACTAGTCCCAAGGAGGTCTTGGGCAGAGGTATTTAGAGAACAGGCAGTGTGAATATAGTTGTGCTCATGGAAACAACCATTCACATGCATCCAGTAAGAGAAGCTGATCAAGGATCAGGTAGAGAAGATCCATTCTCTAGATGTCAGTAGCCTCTTTTCACGGCCACCCTTGTCCGTGGCCAATGTGCCCATGTGTAATGTGGAGATGGCAGAGGGTCAGAAGTCATGCAAGGGCTTAACCACAATGCTTTTCTCACCAAGGCTGACAGCCACCTACCAGAAGCCTGATGGGCTCCTTTCCTGGAAGGCCCTGTCCACCACCTGGTGGAGGACAGATGGCATCAAATCACTTCCAAAGCAGAGAGACACTGATTTGCTCTTCAGGAAGAGATACATGTTCTATACACATATTTGTCTTTTCCACTTGCAGAGGTTCTGCCAGAATCACCAAGTACAATTTATCCATCTCCAGCATATCGGACACATCACCTCTGCCCAAGGAATTAATTTTGTGGCAAAGAAATGCAGCATAAGGCTTCCACTGATAACATTCACTGGTTGCATCATAGCTTCCATCACCCAAAGCATCTGGTTTGATAGAGTAGAGAGAGGCCTGTTGAAGTCTCAATTACAGGGCCAGCTGTAAAACAGCACGTAAATGTGTTGGGGAGCCATCCAAAAGATAAAAAAGAGGTCATTACACGATGACATTTTCCAAGATTTCCCTGATTTCAAGGGTCCAGAAACTAAGAGGGGAAGGTGAAAGTGGCCCCTTGATTCTTATACCTGGTAACCAGTCAAAATGAGTTTTTGTCCCACAGCCTTAGGCTTGGTGGGTTTGGAGATACTGGTGCTCAAGGGAGAAGCAATTCCTCTAGCAAACACAGTCATGACTGCTTTCACTTGGATGCTGAGATTGCTCTATGCAATTCTGCACTCTGTATGCTACCGAGTCAGCATGCTTATGAATCACTGTACTGACCCAGATGCTTGATCCCCATTTGTGCACTGAGTTGCCACAAAGCGTGTCATGGGAACACAGGCCCAGGCAGAACAGAAACTTTGAGCAAATGACTGCTTTGTTACTTACACAGCACAAAAGAGTGGGGGAGGAGATCCCATCATGGCCAGTCTCCAGGGGAAGACAAACTGCTCAGGTCAGGGTTGGTGGAGGGCAGCTCTGCATGTCCCTCTTAGCGTTCTAGGGGAGAGACGGGTCGGTGCTGCCAAGGTGGGGTATTTATAAGCCCCAGGGGGAGGGGGCCTGCCACTGAGATTTCCTGCCCTGGTAAGCAGCTGGGCCTGCTTGCTCCAGGTCTGGTTCCAGGGAGGGCCAGACCCTTTCGTTAGACCAAAGGTCTCTCCATGGCTGCAGAATGGAAACACTGAAACAATGAACAGGAGGCGGGGGCGGGGAGGCTGGTGGGTGGGGCCTGGGAGATGGCCCCTGAGCTCATCCCCGGTACGCCACCTAGGTATATTAGGTTACAGCTACATAATGTGGCAAGTAGGGCTACGTCTGGAAACCAAATTGGGGCAGCTCAGTTCCTCCTATGTTCAATAATAGCGAGTAATGAGAAACTGCAATGGCCCGTGAAGGGAGGACCTAAAAGGACTCTGAATTTATGGTAATAAAAGTTTGTGTCATCTCTCCAGAAAAAATAAATAAATAAATGATCAATGAATCAATTCTGACAACTGAGGGGTTGGCAGATGGTAAGGGGAAGAATGGGTAGTAGAAAAAACTACCAAACGGCACTGCAGCGACTCTTTCTAGCGTCAACTGATTGCCACCTCTCTTTTTATTCTACTTTCTTTTAAACCAGAACTACTGGTGGCTAATTTTACTGATGTACCCTTACCTTCCTATGATATAGTGGCTGATGAGACATTGTATTTTTCCTTCACGGGGGCATGGGGCTTTCTCAATTTAAATGAATGTTGAGTGGCAAAAGCAGTGGTGTACCCAGAAGTTTTATTCTCTGCTCTTTGCAGCACTGTGTCTCAAGAGGATAACTTCTATAGGCTACATTTGATGTGACCCCCCTTTGATTGCTGGGAAAGAACTAACAGTAAATGAAAATACATAAAAGGAGGGAGGGATAAAACATGTCACTCCATGGCTCCTCCTGCCCCCCCCATGGTTCGGCCAAAGCTTGGGCAATGGCTGCTTGCCTCAATGGCGGTACCTCGTGCTGGGCAACCTCTCTTCCGTAGCTCCTATTCTTGCTCTGTTTCATCCTCTCGCCCCATCAGGCTTACAGAAGTGATAGAGGTAATGGCTTCCCGCTGTTGATAGTCCTTGGGTACTTCACCATCTATTAGGGGCTTTTTAATCCACCCAACCCCTATAAAGAGCCACTTTATTAAATTCTGTTCACGGAAACCTTTTAAAGGTGCTATGATTTATGCAAGTATTGCAACTGATACAAAAGCCCCTACAATTTCTTCCAACTCCTATATTTTAATTTCTATAGGCAGGAGAGAATTTTCATACAGTGGAGATATAAAATATAATGAGGTTTTGGAAATTTATATGGCACAGTTTAATTAATTCTATGCCCCGCAGTATTGATTTTAAAATGCCACCCTTTGTAATGCTGCAGCTAAATAGGGTATTCTTTTATTTTATATTGAGACATGCAAAGTAAAAATCTTATAAAAAGAGAAACTTTTTTTTTAAGTAGGAGTAACTATTTGGAAATGTTTCTAAGTTGCTGGGGAGAATTTATCACTAGCTAAAAACGACAACCAAAAGATACTAGAAAGTACAAATTAGACTTGCATATCTCTGAAGTTCACTGTCATGCTGTTTTTTCTCCTTTTACAATAGCACATCACAGAAATTTGTTCAGTCTCCCTTCTGACCTTGTGAAGGAGAGAAAACGTGTCCCTGTGTCATCTAAAGCATTTTATTCATTTTAAAATGGCCACCGTGCACTACGGTTATTTTGAGCCTCCCATTGTTTGTTTAAAATAGATTGCCTGGCAGAGCGTTTGTTTGCTCGGTGTGCTCATTACGTCATGTCAACTTTCAGAATGCCAATTTCTAACAATTTTTAAACATTCCTTTCCCAAACAGGTGACGGGAATGATGTTTTGTAAGTGTGTGGTTTGTGGAGTATGGGCTGCAAGGGAACTTGGCCTTAGTCTGTGTGAGGGAGGCAGACAGAGCGCCCAGGACTCACGGGATGAGCTAGGTTTCACACAGCTGTGGAAAACGATGGGCAGGCGTACGGCTAACACGTTCCCAGTTATTTATTTGCCAGGGGCAAGCCTGGCATATAAAAAGCAGAGTCTAATTGCCATAGACAGGATGAGACAGACTCAGAAGGTCAAACATCCTGGTTTCCGTTTCCCACCCCTTCTCCCCTGTAATTCATCTTCCATACAAACATCAGATACGGTATCGCACGAGGCACATTTAATTGTGCCGATAAGTTGGTAATGATATCATCTTTAAATATGTCATTTTCAGGACTTCTCATTGCCAATGCAGTGAAGTCCAAGGCCCATTCTGGTTACTCCATCTTATTTCCCAATATTCCGTCCACCTGTCTGTCTTTATAGCCCAGTGGTTTTATTCTCATTACTATTATGTGTCTTATGAGTTTCACCATTTTGACCAACTTGGAAGATAATTTTTTCTTTCAAACAACATGTTGAGCTGAATTGCTCATGCAATGTGTATAAATCAGTATTTAGTTTATATCATGCAATATTTAAGTCAAGAAGCCAAAGAAATAGCCGAGTTGACTAGAATCACTGAGAACTGGACTGTAAACATTTCTAAATCTCTGGTCTAGCCACAGTGAACACACTGTATACACAGCACATCATACATTTTCACAACTTTTTGCCTTACTCCCCCAATTTCCTCTTCCTGGAATATTAGTCAAATCCCTACTACTAACCCTCCACACAAACCCAAGTTACACCTATTTTGGGAAATCTTAATTCTCCCAGGTAAAGTTGGGTGCTCCCTTATTTGATGCTTTAATTATTTCTTCATGGTTCAATGACCTCATATATCTGGCTATGTAGCAATATATCTGTTTAAGTTCTAGTAAGTGAACTTCTTCAGGGTAGGATTATAATTCACGTCTTTAACATTAACACTAAAAATTGCTTATCCCCTTGTGGCTGGTCAAAAATGTTTGTTTAATGGGGAAATAATTTCAGACTGGGATTAGAAGCCTACATAGATGTACACTTGAAAGGTAGCAGCACACTAAAAACCTCAAAATAACCTTTGACTTCAGGTTAATCCCATCTTTGCATATTGGTGTCTTCCATATACCCTGCTCTGAGTCCAGATGTTTCTAAAGGAGGTAACTTCAGTCAAAGGAATGTCAGAGGCTTTTAAGTATGCCCTGGAGTGCAAGTTCCAGTTCTCCTCCAGCTGGCTGGGTTAACTTGTGGAGCAGAATAAGTGCAGGAACAACAGCGCATTTCCAGGACAAGTCCCTTACCACCATCAACAATTATAATTACAATAGTAGGTGACTGTGATGGTTAATTTCCTTTGTCAACGTGGCTAGGATATGGTGTCCATTTATGAGGTCAATCAAGCATTGCCCTGCTAATCGCTGTGAGGGTATTTCATACAGGTATTTGCATTTATGGACAGTTGATTGCCCCAAGGAAGGAGATTGTCCTCAGCAATGAGAGGAGTCTCCTCATCCGATCAACTGGGCGTCTTTAGAGCCAGAACTGTGGACTTCAGCAGTTAAAGACTTTTTCTCTTTACTTCAGCCAGCCACAAATGCAAGTGGTACCTAGAGTTTGCAGGTACGCGTGAATGATAATTGGCTTTCTGATCTTGTTGAATTCTCCATTCAAGATTTTACAGTGCAGATGTAGAACAACACCCTCCAGCCATTTCCTCTCTTGAGCTGTTCTGAAGCAATCTCTCACTCTTAGCATGATTCCCTCCACCAACAGGACCAGGAAGGTGGGTGAGGGGCTAATGGGAGCGAGTGGTGGCCTGTACGCAGGCCTGTCTGTCTGTGGTGAAGCCCAGCTTCCACGCCACCTCCCCCGCGGGCTGTGAGAGGGGAGATGAGGAGGGGCCTCCGGCGCTGTGGAGGGATGGGGTGTCGGGGTCCTTGGAGGAGACGGCGCAGCCACTCCCGCAGAGCTGCCTGAGAAGTGACGTGGGGACCGTGGCGGGGCTGGGGTGGCCGCCCACGGCGCCAGCGACACAAGCCTCCGGGGGCGCCTGCCGCCCCCACCCCACGCCACCACTGCTGCTGTTGACCTGAGGAGGTGGGTGAGCAGGACACGGCAGGAAGGCCCTCCGCGGGCGCCAGTGAGCGCCAGGCCGAGGCCTGCGGCGAGCCTCTGTCGTCCTGGGTCTGACGCAAGTGGCCGTCACCCCAAATCAGCACGTTGGCGCCACGTGTGGGAGCTCACAGGCTCCCGAGAGAACAGCGCTTGGCTCAGCCGCCAGGGCGCCCTGCAGGCCGGGCCCCTTTTCCCGAGCGAGGGCCGTGTGTGCCTGGAGTGAGGGTGGTGCTGGGCAGAAGCGTGGAGGCAGACGCCGTGGGAATCAGAAGGGTTATCCTAGGAGCAGGGCTAGCGGAGAGGCAGGGGAGAGCCAAGGAACCGTTTTTTTAAAATAATGTCTTTTAATACGTGCTTTCCTTTTTAAGTTCTATAAATATATTCCCCCCCCCAAAAATAAATAAATAATAAGATGAAAATATGAAAACAGTTCATTTTTTAAGGTTTCTTCCAGCTGCAAACTTCTCTATAAACCAAACTTACAGAGAACTAAATACACTATAAGACGTTAGAAGAAAAGCAGTTGCTTCCAATTTGTCTTTAAACTGGTGCATTTGAATACATCATGGTTGGTCTCACAGAAACCCAGAGGCCAGTGACCAGCAAGGTGAGCCTATTAACCTGAACCAGTCAAACGAAATATAGAGGAGAAAGCTTAGGATTATTAGAGAAACGGAAGTGGTTAAGTCCAGTGCGGGCCAAACTGGGAGTCAGAAGATGATCACCTGCGTCCCCTGCCCCAGCCCACCCTCCCTCGGCCCCTCTGCTGGCTGTCAACTGAATGCCACTAATGAGGACACGTAACCACGGAAGAAATGCTCCTGTCCCCTGGGTGTTTTCATTTGCATAGGGTGAAAAACAAACCTTTATAGCCCCAGTGAATTAATCTGAAAGACTAATTTCACTCACTGTCTTTGGCAAGAAGGGTGGTATTCTCTCCACCTTCCCTCAAGTAGTGCTTTATCGTTGGCTGCGTATTGTGGCGCTGCCTAGTTGTCCATGACCTTGAGAAAAGGATAAACATTTTAGGTACAGGCATGCCTATGCTGAGGAGAGCAGGATGTTTAGATTTGTCTTTACTTCCACGCAGGCTGTACAGTGCCTGTAAAGACGTGAGATGTGTTTCGATTGTGTATGTCCTCTTGTTTATTTTAAGTAGCATGTAAGTTCTCCCCACGCCGCTCCCCCACCTCATCCCCCCCTCAAAGTTGGGCTTTGTTACCCATGTCGGCGAAAGAATAGACAGCAGTATCTTGGCTGTGTCTAAGTAACTCGGTGGCATACAAGATGCACACACACACACACACACACACACACACACAGTGACATCTCATGAGCCTGGTCACGGTAGACAAAGGATCATTCCCTACGTGTGAAAGCCCACAAAAGTAAACTTTACCTCATATCAGAAATAATTTGTGTTCTTATAAAACATGCCAAAGTACATCACTGTTCTTTACCTTCTAAAAGACTAAATTTTTAAAATATTTCAATGACTTTCAATTATCATAGTACATGAGTGACATAAGGTGTTAAAATTGATGTTCTCTGATTCATGTCAATTTGCTATATTTTAAATGATCTCAGAGAACTCTGCTATTTATTTGTTTTATTTGCCTTTGTAACGCTGTCTTTTTTTCTCACTGGTAGGTTATCCATCTACTCCCACTCCTCACTGCTGTCAACATGTTGTCTACTAGCTGCTATAGTTTTCAGCATTATTGATTATACAGTAACTGCTCAATTCCCATTTGTTGAGTTTAACTACATTGTAGCCTACTCCTGGACAGTGTTATAGAGAAATAATGAGCTCTTTTTAATGATCACATTTATTTTTTAAAATTTCATCATACTAAGTATTTAACATTACCTGATCTATTTTTAAAGTAATTCAAGTACTGAAGTTTAAAGTTCTGGCAGTAAAAATTTGGATACTGTGGTCAGTGTGAGAGCCCAGCTGACTGCTGATATTTGATTCCTTCTCCTGCATGTAGCTCTGTTTTCATGCTAAGGCTGGATGTCGAGGAGGCTGACAGCATGCAGCAGAGGACTTGAAGCTATCCCTTCACCATCCACAGGGCGGGCTGCTGTCTTCTATTAACTGGGACTCTGAAGAAATTTTAGATCATAAGGAGCATATGTCTGAAGCCACATGAGTTGGTAGTTAACACTGATCTTTTCATTTCCTTCTGTGCCATCACAGCCCCTCCCTTCAAAAGTAAAATGTCTATTTTAATGCCTATTCCCCACCCCCTCAAAGTGCTGAGCAATTTCACTGAGAAATTAGAAAACTATAAGCAGAAGACCATTTAAAAGATAGTTTATTGCCTGGCCTCATATTTTAAGGGGCCCTGAAAATCTCATCTCCAAGCAATCAAAGCAGTCAAGTTTGACTTTATGGGTGCCCTAGGCGTAGCTCTTTGATAGATTAAAAAGTGTTTTCATCAAGTTGACATCTGCTCTTTCAGTGATATAATGTGGACAATTTAGGCTTTAATTCACGTTGGAAAGTGGCTTTGAGCACACTGAAAATAAGGACCAGGCACACTAATGGCCACTTCAATGACTTTGAGTAATCTTCGAGTTATATTTCTAGTATAATAGGGCAGGGAATATTTGCTATGATAGCAAATTACTATTTTACTAGTAGGAATAATGGCATTAACCTTCATTTGAATGACTATTTAAAAAGGTTACTGAGGTTTAATATCCAGAATATATAAAGAACTCCTTCCACACAACAACGAAAAGGCAAACAACCCTGTTAAAAATGCCTGAAGAACTTGAATAGACGTTTCCCCAAATAAGACATACAAATGACCAAAAAGCACATGGAAAGATGCTCAACATTATTAGCCATAAGAGAAATGCAAATCAAAACCACGGTGGGATACCACTTCACACCCAGTAGAATGGCTAATATTAAGAAATGGAAAATAACAAGTGTTTGCAATGATGTACAAAAATAGAAACCATTGTATATTGTTGGTGGGAATGTAAAATGTACAGCCATTGTAGAAAGCAATGTAATGGTTCCTCTGAAAGTTAAGTTTAGAAATACCATATGATTCAGCAATTCCACTTCTATGTGTATACTCAAAAGAATTGAAAGAGGGGACATAAACAGGTATTTGTACGCCATTGCCTATAGCAACATTGTCCACAATTGCCAAAACAATGAAGTAACCTAAGTGACCATCAAGAGACGAATGGATAAACAAAATGTGGTATATACATACAATGGAATATTATTCAGCAGTGAAAAGGAATGAACTTCTGACACATGTGACAATGTGGATGAACCTTGAAGATATCATGTTTAATTGAAATAAAGTAGACAGAAAAGGACATACATTGTAAGATTTCACGTGTATGAGATAACTAGAATATACAAATTCATAGAGACAAAAAGAAGATTATAGTTTACCAGAGGTGGGCAAGTGGGAGATGGGGAGTTAGTGTATAGGGTATAGAGTTTCTGTTTGGAGTGGTAGAAAAGTTTTTGTTTAGGTGGTTGTGATGGTAGCATAACATTGTGAATGTAATTAACATTGCTGAATTGAATATTTGAAATTAATTAAAATGGTAAAGTTTAGGTTGTATATATATAATGACTATAAATTTTAAAAATTTAAAAATAGTTATTGATATACCTAGATCTGTGGAAGGATGAGTTTGAATCCACATGTAAGTTGGAGGGAATTCTTCACGAACATTTGTAATTGATGTTTCCTCTAGTAGTCTTAAACTCAGAAAAGACACTATTATTCATATTTTATCTTCAGAATTCAAGTAGGTTCTGACATACCACCCTTAGTATTTGTTGAGGTGAACAGAAATATTCCTTTGAATACTAAGATTCTAGTGGACATGGTTTCCTTTGATAAAGTAAAACACAACTTGTTAGATTGAATTATTATTTTAATGAATGTTCTAATTTTTTAGCTCAGGCAGTTTTGGCTCAACTGATATACAGTATTTTACATGGTTATGATATAAATATTTGTGACATTCTTTTAAATGAGGGGCCAACTCATCCCATAATATATGGAACTACAGAGTTTGGGCTTCCTGATGAAAATTACATCTCAAACATTAGACCAGCAAAAATTATGGTGACTAGATTACAACTCAATCATATTTTTTTCTGTTTGGAATTTGAAAAAGGATCTATGGAATGAGGAATAATCAGTTGGAATAAGAAGGGAAACATACACATACACAGACACAAACATGGTAAATAGATAAAAATGCTGAGCCCTGAATTAAATTCTATCACCAAAGTCATGGCAGGTAAACCTGGATTCCCAGGTGGCATTGTATTTGGAACAGCCTTTGAGAAGGCTGACAAAATATATGTCTGGGAAGCGCTGAAGTCTCTAGGAAGCTCAATTTAGCTACTGTTTCTAGGCTCCCTATAAAACCTGATTGGTTGGTCTCTCCAAGTTCTTATGATGACAGAAAATGATCAAAATTCCTGGTTATATTTATATTGAGCCTTCCATAATTTGGAGTAAACTGAGTAATCCTATTAAAAATTTAAAAAAACTACAATGTTTGAAGAAAATAACTTACTTTTTATGTTTTATAACAGTTCAATTGAAATATAACATACTTATAAAATGCACATTTTTTAAAGTGTACAGTTCAGTGGTGTTTGGTACATTAACAGAGTGTCCAACTACAACCACAATCAATTTTAGAAAATTTTCATCATACCCCAAAGAAACCCCATATCGTATATCAATAAGTCACCATTCCCTTATTCCCTCAAGTTCTTAGTAACCACTAATCAACTTTCTGTCTCTCTCTATTTGTCTGTTCTAGGCATTTCATATAAATGGAATCAAATATGTGGTTTCTTGTGATTGCTTTTTTTCATTCAGTATAATGTTTTGAAAGATCATCCATGTTGTAGATTGTATCAGTTCTTCATTTTTTTTGTTGCCAAGTGATATTTCATTGTATGGGTACATACCTTTTTGTTTATCCATTCATCAGTTGATAGATATATGGGTTGTTTCCATTTTTGGCTATTGTAAGTAATTTTGCTATGAACATTTGTGCATAAGTTTTATGTGGACCTGTATTTCCATTTATCTTTTGTGTATAATTAGTAGTGGGTTGCCTCGGGCAAATGATAACTCTTAATATTTTGAGAAACAGCCAGATGGTCTTCCAAAGTGGCTCCACCATTTTACCTTTCTACCAGTAGAGTCTGAGGATTTAAATTTCTTCACATCCTCACCAGTATTTGTCATTTCCTATCTTTTTTATTATAGTCATCTTAATGTGTTGGAGTGGTATCTCAAAGTGGTTTTGATTTACATTTTCTTGGCTAATGATGTTGAGCATCTTTTCCTGAGCTTATTGGCCATTTGGAGATCTTCTTTATAGAAATTTCTATTCATATCTTTGCTTTATTTATTTACTCATATCTTTTTATTGTGGGTAATATTTATATATTCTGGATACAATTTCCTTGTCAGTTATGTGATTTGCAAATATTTCCTCCCATTCTATGGCTTATATTTTCTTCTTCTTTTTTTTTTCCTTTGAAGCACAAAGATTTTTAATTTTTATGAAGGTAAATTTATCTATTTCTTCTATTGCAAGTGCTTTTGGTGCCATATTTTTAAAAATGTCATTACCTAATCCAAGTTCATGAAGATTTTCACCTATGTTTTACTCTAAGTGTTTTATAGTTTTGCTCTTAAATTTAGGTGTATACAACATTTTGAGTTATTTATTTTTGGTGTATGATATGAAGTAGATCTAACGTCATTCTTCTGCAAGTGGATATTCAGTTGGACCAGAATGCTTGTTTGAAGATGATTCTTACCACACTAAATTGATTTGGCTCCCTTGTCAAAAATTAATGAGGGTTTAGTTCTGGACTCTAAATTCCATCTCATTGATCATTATTTATTTCCTTTGCCAGTCTTGTTTACTGTAGCTTTACTATAAATTTCGAGATGGGAAAGTGTGAACCTTACAACTTTGTTCGTTTTAAAGATTGTTTTTGACAATTATGGGTCCCTTGAATTCCCATGTGAATTTTAGGATCAACTTGTTAATTTCTCCAAAAGAAAAGTCTGCTGTTATTTTAATAAGGATTATGTTGAATCTGCAGGTCAATTTAGGGAGTATTGCTATCTTAACATAATAAGTCATCCTATCCATGATGATTGGGTGTCATTACATTTATTTAGTTTTACTTAATTTTTAAACAATGTTTTGTGCTTTTCAATTTCTAAATAAATTTTGCACCTATTTGGGGATAAGTTTATTCCTAAGTATATTATTCTTTTTGATGCTGTTGTCAATGGAATTGTCTTCTCAATTTCATCTTTGGATGGTTCCTCGTCAGTGAAGGAAAATACAATTGCTTGTATAACTTGCATGCTGCAACCTTACAGAACTCATTTATTAGTTCTAACAGTTCTCTGGTGGATTTCTTAAATTTTATGTATAAAAATCATATCATCTCAAGTAGAGAGTTTCCCTTCTTCCTTTCCAATCTAGATACATTTTATTTATTTTTCTTGCCTAATTTTACTAGCTAAAACCACCGGTATAATTTTGAATATAAGTGGGGAGAGCAAATATCCTTTTTTTGTTCTTGATCTTAGTAGAAAAGCACCCAGTTCACCATTAAGTATGATGTTTTGTGTGGGTTTTTAGATGTCCCTAATCAGTTTAAGATGTTTCTCTTGTAACAGTAATTTATTGAGAGTTTTCATCATGAAGGGATGTTAGATTTTGGTGAATCTTTTTCTTTGTATATTGAGATAATAATATGGTTTTTGTCTTTTACTGTATTGACTTGAAGTATTGACTGATTTTCAGATTTAAACCAACCTTTTATTCATCAGGTAAAGCATACTCTGTCATGGTGCATAGTTATTTTTATATATTTTTTATTTTACATTGCTACTATTTTGTTAAGGGATTTTGTGTCTACATTCATAAGAGATATTGGTCTCCAGTTCTCTTTTCTTTTTATTTTCTTGTCTGATTTTAGTATCAGGTTAATATTGGCCACAGAATGAATTGAGAAATGTTTCCTCCTCTTCAGTATTTTGGAAGAGTTTATATTATTTGGAAGAAGTGGTATAAATTCTTCTTTAATTGTTTGGTTAAATTCACTTGTGAAGCCATCTGAGCCTGACTTTTTCTTTGTGGGTTGTTTCTTCATTACTATTTCAATCTATAGTTTTTATAGCTTTATTTATAGCTTCTGTTTCTTCATGTGTCAGTGTTGATGGTTTGTCTTTTGCAAATTTGTCCATCTCATCTAGGTTATATAATTCATTGGCATAAATTGTTCAGAGTATTTCCTCATAATCTTTTTATGTCTGTAAGGTCAGTAGTAATGCCCCTTATTTTCATTTATTATTTTAGTAATTTTAGTCTTCTCTCTTTTTTTCTTGGTCCAGTTAGCTAAGGTTTTCTAAATTTTGAAGATCCTTTAAAGAACTGATTTTTGATTTGATTTATTTTCTTTATTATTTTTCTATTCTCTCTTTCATTTATTTCCAGTCTAATCTTACTTATTTCATTACTTCTGCCTGATTTAGTTTGGTCGTCTTTTTCTAGTGCCTGAAGGTGGAAAGGGAGGTTATTGCTTTGAGAGCTTTCTTCTTTTTATATTGGGCATTTAGAACTATAGATTCCCTTGACTATTTTTCCATGGTGGATGTGTTAGCAGGAAATTCTCTGTTTTTATTTATCTGGGAAAGTTTTTATTTTTAATTCATTTATTAAATATAGTTTTGCTGGATATAAAATTAATTGTTGAGATATTTTTCTTTTGAAACTTTGATTATATTGACCCACTGCCTTTTGGCTTCCATTGTTTATGTTGCTGAGTCAGCATTAACCTTATCAGGGTCCCTTGTATTCCATGAGTAATTTTTCTTTTGCTTCTTTCATGATTTTCACTTTTAATGCATATTTAAGCATTTTAAATATGCTATGTCTTTTCATGCATTCCTTTGTGTTTATCCTACTTGGAGTTCATTGCGCTTCTCGGATGTAGAGATTAATGTTTGTCTTCAAATTATAGGGATTTTTATTGCCATTATTTCTTTGAATATTTTTCTGCTGCTCTCTCTCTCTTCTCTCTGGTAGTCCTATGAAATATATGTTCGTGTGCAAATCTGAAGATATGTTCATATTTCTTCACTGTTTTTTCTCTTTTCTTCAAGTTTAATAATTTCCATCAATATATCTTTAAGATTCTGTATTCTGCTAGATCAATCTACTTTTGAGCCCCTCCAGTAAAGTTGTCATTTCACTATTGTATATTTTAACGACAAAATTTCCATTTGATTCTTTTTTATATAGTTATTATATCTTTGTTTATTGTCTATTTGATGAGACATGCCATCCAACCATCTTTACTTTTTTAAACCATATTTTCCATTCATTTTTTGAACATTTATTTAAAATGGCTACTTTGAAGTCATTTTCTGTTAAAACAGTCATCTGACCCCTCTCACAGGCAGTCTCTGTTACTTTTTTTGTGTGTGTGTATGGCTCATAATTTCCTGCATCTCTGCATGTGTCATAACATTTGCATTGAAAAATGGACATTTTGGACAACATATTTAGCAAATCAGGTACTGATCCCTGCCTCCATCTCAAGGGCTTGTTGGGATTTTTTCCCCCTCTATTTGCTTATTTATTTGTTTAGTGAAGACTGCACTATTTTGGCAAAGTATATTTCCCATCATGGTGTGACTCCTCTGTTGTTCCCCTTCAGAAAGCGGAGTTTTGGCTATGTGTCCATCACCTTAGAATGACAGTGGCTTTAGCAGAGCTCTCTCTGGCTGTCTCTTTCCCTGATGCCACCCAGCTGTCAGGCTCCACTATTTGCTGAAGGATTGCGCAGTTGTTTTCAGTAATGCTCTGGGACATAAATTGCTCCACATTTTGATGCAATTAAATTCAGGCAGCTTTGCAAGTGTAGTTTTTGTGGCCAGCGTTTGAGGTCTTTTATGATCCCAGGAGAGCTCTTAGCTATCTCTTTCTGTGGTTCTCTCTGTTGAACAATCTAGCCTGCAGTTAAACTTGTTACTGTATTAAAGCTACCAGCCTCCCAATCCCTTACCACAAAAAACTCCATTGTTTTTATTTTTATTATTTTAATTTTTAAATAAGATTTAGATTACATAAATTTTACATAAGAAATATAGGGAACACCCATATACCCCCACCTCCCACACGTTCCCCCATTAACAACATCTTTCATTAGTGTGGAACATTTGTTACCATTAATGAACACATATTAAGCATTGCTACTAACTATGGTCTTATAGATTACATTATAGTTTACACTTTGTACCACACAATTTTACAGGTTTTGATAAAATGTATAATAATGCCCTGTGTCCATCATTGCAATGCCATGCAGGACAATTCCAATGTCCCAAAAATGCCCCTCGTTGGGGTATGGAAAAAATATGCCAAATATATACTATGGACCATAGTTAGTGGTCATAGTCTGATGATATAATCTCCTAATCTGTAGCAAATATTCCACAGTGGTTTGGTGTGTTGGTGAAGGGGTGTTGTATGGGAATTCCATACATATGAATGATTGTTTTTAAATTCACAACTTCAGTGATAAAAATATATTAAAAACAAAACAAAAACAACAACAACAAAAAATGCCCCATATTCCACCTATTCTTCCCTCTCCCTGCCCTCAAAACCTCTGGTGACCACTGCCTTTATATCAATAATACAAGTTCTTCCATTGCTAGAATAATAATAATAAGGCTACTTAGTCCATGGTTGCATTCCCCCCTTATGTTTGTTCCTTCCTCAATCTTGAGGATTTTGGGATGGGTGATGCCCACTCTCTTTTATTTATTTATTATTTTTGTATTTTATTATTTAGTATTACTATTTTATGTTATTATTATTTTTATGTGAGTTTTTTTTGGCTTTGTTTTTGGGGAGGTTTTGTATCACAGAAGGGTCACAGCTGTGTCAGGGGAGGATCACTGCTGCCGGCTGTTGGTGATGGGGGGATGTGTGGGGAGGGGTGCACCTGTGGCATGCATGCTTCTGTGGCATATGAATATATTCAAGTGGTCTAGGGCATTGTCTCAGAGGGTGGAGACCCACACAATAACCAAAAGAATATTGAATTCCCATCCTGGGAAGTCCTGCTACATTCTCTAATAGAGTGGCAAGAATCTCCCAAGCACATGGGCAGTGCCTAGTGAAGGAGGACAGACCATTATACCAAGCCCTTGATATTGATGGTTATACTTATGAACCTTGTTCTTGTGGAATTGAAACTCAGCCTATTATTATATATTGCCTAAGAGTTACCTCCTGAAAGCCTCCTTGTTGCTCAAACATAGCCTCTCTAAGCCAAACTCAGCATATAAATGCACTGCATTCCCTCTGGCATGGGATATGACCCCCAGGGATGAGCCTCCCTGGCACCAAGGGATTATTACCAAGTGCCAACTAGCAATGCATTTGGAAAAAGACCTTGACCAAAAAGGGGAAATATTAAATACAAATGAGTGTTTATGGCTAAGAAATTTCAAAGTGAGTCAGGATGTCATTCCAAAGGTTATGCTTATACATGTCTCACCAGGATCTCATTGACTGCCACAGTAAACAGTGCCTCAAAAAGCAGGGTTCCTGAGGGTTCTAGGGACATCCAGACACTATAGGCAGGGCAGACAATCTCAGGAATTCAGCACCTTGTCAGTGGGCATTACTTTGGAATATATGTTCCCCAGTGTAACAGAGTTAGTCACATTTATAACTTTCTTACACATGGCTCTTCTGCCCCTTTTATTTGAACATATAATTAGCACTATGCTCGTTAAATATATGTTCCAGAGACTTAAATCTTTGATCTGTTGACATGCCAATTGAGCTCTGAATCTCAGCAGAGTTGCAGTATCTACTCTCCAGTACATTGGACTTGCCTAGGATAACTAACAAAAGGATGATGATGGACAATGCCCATCCCCCCCAAACAGAGTATTTACAACTGCAAGCAAGACAGTTCCATCCACTGTTTTTAATAGCCACTCTTAGCCTTGAACTTCACCCTCAGTCTGTTTCACAAAAATTCAGTTCTTTTTGGGAGAATTTTGGAGTGCTCAGTTCTAAATCTTGTTTCTAAGCTTGGGCAAAATTTCTGAGCCACAGTTCCAGAGTTAATGGACAGGAAGCTAAAGTAATTTCGACTTCTCTCTGAATGAAAATCCTAATGTAGGAGTATCTTTCTGAGTTGGGGTGTCAGCCCCAGGTCTCTCTTTTTTTTTTTTTTCTAGCTTTGCCTTTCCTGGTGTGAAGTCACAGCCCTACAATGAAGCTGGGGTAAGGGTGATTTGGACCCCAGTGTTCTTAGCATGTTGTGCCTAAAGTAGAACTCCACTCAGTTAATGGTGACTGGGTTGAAGAGCAGAGCCCCTGACTGTTCAGCTGCCTGGTATTCAGCCTCTACAAATCATCTGAGAGGGAATGGGGGATGAGAAGTTCTGGTGGCCTATATATCCAAGGAAGGTACTGGGAGCAGAGGTAGGGGCTTGGGAAAACTCTGTTCTTGGCTCCACTGAAATGGAATTTCTATCTCATTTAGCTGTGAGCAGGGAGGGAAGGACTGGGTCATGGTTCAAATGCCACAGACTCTCACTGTTCTTACCAACTAGTAGATTTTCTTGAATAAATGATTCTTCTTTGATATATTGTATCAGGACAATTTCTGGAGGCTTTCATGTTTTAAAATTATTTTCACTAGTTTTGCTCATTTCACTGAGGAATAGGTCAATGTATTTCTTCAAACTGCCATTCCGGAAATGGAAATCCCTTGATTTTATTTTTTGGTATTCAGAAAGTATCTAAAATCATACAATAGATTATTTGACCAGGCTAATTTGGAGGATGATACCCATTAATGTATAATAGTTAATGTGCTTATCTGAGTTAATACAAGTTTATTTGTATATTGTGAAGTAATATGAATCTTATAAAAATGTAATATGTTCAAATTAGAGAACCGAAGGAAATGTGCTAGAATTTATAGACCCAAAGTGTTAGTGGGGTACATTTTAAAATTTCCTTTTAGAGGTTATGCTTTCTTAACTCTATGGTCTTGAGAAATGTGCAGACAGGTAACTATTTCTTTGCAATTTTTAGTGATTGAAAGAGTTGTAGGAGGCACTGTAGTGTAGATATCCTTATAATCTTTGACATCTACACACATGGATAGTCTATGGCTATGCCACCCCAAACATGCTCTATCTTGTCTGATCATGGAAGAATTTCTCTCTCAAGAGTTCAGCATGGACTCTTGGTGGAATTTCCAGCCTGCCAGCTTCCTCTGGGGAATTAGGATTCAGAAATGTAACATCACATTTTCCAGAGTTTCCAGCCTGCATCCTGCCCTATGGAGTTCAGATTTGTCAGCTCTCACAGTCATGTGGCCAATTCCTTAAATCTCTTACAATAAAAATTTAATAATATTATAAATATAATGTATAATACTAACTACAATAAATATCATATTATCCACATTCAAACATCCTGTCACAAACACACATACAATGAGTTATTTTCATTTAGCTAAGCCTTTTATATTTCAAATTCTGAAAAGATGTGTATATTTTATATAAATGTATAGCCCTCAGGCAAATTGATACTGATATAAAAATAGCAATTATTGAATGCTTAGCACATGCAACTATTCTGATAAATATTTTATATGTTTGCAGTGATCTTTATTAATATCTATTATTATTTAACCAGTTCCTTTAACTTTCTTCTGGTAATAGACTTCCATAGGGAAGGAGTAGGAACAATCCAGGTCAATCAGAGGACTTCCATTTTTTTCCAACTAGTGCCAAGTATAAGATGTCTTTCCTCTCCTGTCTTGAGGTTGGTAGAATATGATTCTGGATCTCACCAAGTCATTTTCTCACATTGGGTTAATTTAGTATGTGTTTTAATTTCCTTGGCCGCTCAGCAAATAGTATGCAATGGGTTGGCATAAACAAGAGGAGGTTGTTAGTTCACAGTTTTGAGGTGAGGAGAAAGTACACATTAAGGTATCATCAAGGCGATGTTTTTTTTCCCTGAAGACTGTGGAGTTCTGGGGCTGGCTGCTGGTGATTCTTTGTACTGGGCTCCTCTGTCACCCGGCATTGCATGTGGCAGCCTCTCCTGGCCTCTCCCTTCTCTATTGGGTTCCGTTGACTTTCAGCTTCTAACTGCTCCTTCTGTGGATTTTCTGTTTCTCTGAGTTTCATTCTACTTATAAAGGACTCCAGGAATAAGATTAAAATCCATCCTGGACCACATCTTATCTGAAGTAAGCTCCTCAAAACATCCTATTTACAAGGGGTTCACACCCACAGAAATGGTTAATTTTTAAACATGTTCTTTTTCTGGGGTCTATACAGCTACAGACCACCATGTTCAACACAATGGACCCAAAAGACATGTTCTTTCTAAATGCAAAATGCATTCATTTCATCACAACATCCCAAAAGCCTTATGTCATTCAGTAACAATGCTAATTAAGAAGTGTCATCAAAATCTGTTATGGGTGTGGTCTCTCCTGGGGAACAATCCCCTTCTGGCTGTGAGCCCATGTAATCTAGAAATTAAGCTATCTGCTTCCAATATACAAGGGAGGGACAAGGATAGGGTAAACATTCTCTTTCCAATAGTGAGAAATTCGAAAGAAAACAGGGGTCCTAAACAATTCTGAAACCCAGCAGGACAATCTCCACAGATTTCAAGGTCCAAGAGTCATCTCTGGATTGAGGTGTTGTCCTCTGGACCTGATACAGAGGCAGCTCCTCCCCTTCCAAGTGGTTGTGAAAGTGGCTGTGCTGTCCTCAAACACTGGGGTGAAGGCTCCACCCTCTCCAAGCATCGGGTGGCACACCTGGGGCATAAGCCCCAGGCTTTCCAAGCATCAGGTGGGGAACAGGCTTTCCTTGAATGCCGGGATACAGGCCCCGTCTTCTCCAAGCATCGGATGGCAGCCAGGCTCTACACAAATGCTGAGATACAGGCCCCATCCTCTCTGAGCATTGGGGGGGTGGCCAGCTCTTCGAGCACACTGGGGCACAGGACCTACCCTCACCGAGCATTAGGGTGGCACACTGTCTTTGAGCAATAGAATGGAAAGCCCACCCCCTTCAGCCCAGGGCAGAGGACCTGCACCCTCCAAGCTCAGGAGCAACCAGCCCTATCCACACACATGGGTGGGCCTGTTCTCTTGGCCCCAAGAGACCACTTCAGTCCAGACCTCAGGTTCTGTGGTTCTGCCCCTAAAGTCATTCTTCCTTCACTTTGTCCCTTCTCTGCTCCTTTAAGTCCAGGCTGTCAGTGGTTCCACTCACACAAATATTGCAAAAAACTTATGGTTTTGCATGTAGTCCCCAGGGGTCCAAACCATCATACAAAAGAAGTTTCCACAGATCCTCCCTGCATAAATGTATTTACAATCCTGACTTCCAATGAAATGACTGACTGGTCCCAAGGTCAGCTAAAGCCTCACAGGAAGCACTATTGTCTGGAGACTTGCCAATCAGAAGCTCAGGGAGGTCCCTGACAGAAGAACCGCTCTGGCCCTTGTCTCAGAACTCACTATCTAGAAAGGCTCGGAATTTTCCAAACCATCAATTTCTGGTTTCTTTGAGCTTAAGAGTTCAGTTTTCAGCTTATCCCATTCCTCTCACATTTTGCTATAAGCTGCAAGGAGAAACGAGGCTGCACTTTCCAAACTTGGCTTGGAAATCTCCTCAGCTGAATATCCAACTGCATCTCTGTCAATTTCTGCCTTCCATGCAACATCATAACTCAATTTCGCCACGTTCTCTGCCATTTTAAAATAGCGATCATCTTTCCTCCAGTTTCCTCTGACACATTTATCATTTCTTTCTATTGTCTCATCAGAAATGCCTTTAGATCCCGTATTTCTACCAACATTGTCTTCAAAGCAGTCTAGGCTTTCTTCTACCAAGCACCTCACAATTCTTCCAGCCTTTACTCATTACCGAATTCTAAAGATGTTTCCACATTTTTTGGTATTTGCAATAGCAGCACCCTAATTCTGGTAACAAAGGCTGTTTTAGTTTAGAGAAGAAATTTTAGACAAAAGAAAAGAAAAAATGTGCAATGGCAGCAGAATGAAAACAGCATGCTGTGTTTGGAAAGTGGCTGGTATTCATTTGGTTGGAGTAAATAGTGGTAGTTGTTCAGAAATAGAGGAAATTAGTTTAATTGGATTAGCAGGGACTGATCCTGAAATCCTTGCCTGCCACATCAAAAAAATTATAGCTTTATCTCTAAATTATAGAGAAGTATTTAAATTATTCAACAGGAGAGCGCAACGGTAAGGTTTGAGTTTTAAGAAAATTATTCTGGTAGCAATTTGGAAGGTAAATTGGGGTGGGGATTAGATAAGAACCACTTAGAAAAAAATCATAATAGTCCTTGGCAGAAATTCTCATTGAGGGGAAAAGAAGTTGGGTATGAGTGGGAGAATTAAAACTGATACTAAGGAAGTAGAATAAAATAGATTCTGTGACTAAATCATATGAAAGTAAATGAGAAGATGAAGTCTGGGATTGCATTCAGGATTCTACTTTGGTAACTGGGTATATGGTGATGTCATTAATCATGACATGAAATGAATAAAAAAGAACTGATGGAAAAGTTGAGGTTGTAGTGACTGAATTGGTATAGGCAAATGAGGAAATCTAGTAAATTGTTTGTTTATAAGTAGTAGTTTCTGGAATTCACGAGATCATTCTAGACTGAAGAAATTCAGTTGGAAGTTATTGAGATACAATTAGAGTAAGAGAATTTAGAAAATAAAACAAATTCAGTATCAGAAATAAAACCCTGTAGAATCTCAATAACAAAAGGAAATACAGAGGAAAATATATATAAAAGAAAGATACTAAAAAGGTGTTATTAGAGAGTTGATAGGCTGAAATTCAATTAGATTTGTTTCAAATATGTGTACACAAAATAATGTATTGAAGAACCCATTAAAATATGAATACCTTGGTTCCGCTTTCGCGTGTCCTGATTCCATTTATCACTTCTTAATGCTATGCCATAGATTATGAAACTCATTATAGGTTGAGAATCCCTGATGAAAATATTGGAGAGCAAGCAAGAAAGAAAATTTAAATGATGAAATATTTTCCAGGATGTAGTGATGCACAGCTCTTTGTTAAGATGAGGACTGAGAAGTAATCATTGCATTTTTCCAGTAGAGGATTAATGGAATGATTGATTTGATGAAACAGGATTATAGAGTGTTGGGAAGTGAACAAAAAGACACAATAATTGAAGAATATACCTGAAAGAAATTTGGCAGTGAAAAAATATTTAGAGAGGGAAATAATATTTTTCATATTATAGGAGTTTTTGTTTTAAGCTTTGGTTTGGTTTTGTAATTCTATCATATCTCAGCTGTACTAAATATAAAGATCCAAGAAAGTGTCAGATTTTGGTTCATGTTTGGGTTAGAGTTTTTAAGGTGAAGCAGAATTGTCTTGTCCTCATTATGGTGTTTATTGTCTATAATAATCAAAGTAAGAAAAAACTCAAGAAGCCTATACCAATCAAATGAGAGATGGACACCTTGGAAATGGATTCTTCCCAACCTGGTCATATGCCTTCAGTGCTAAAGTTTTAAAGGCTCTAAGGATTATTTCAATAAGGGAGTTCATTCCTTAGCCTGTAGTTAGCTTTTTTCAGTTTAGAGCTATACTTGGCCAAATACTTTTATTTCCAATGGGTTTGATTTTTAAGTTAAGCTGTTCACTGTGTACTGAATGATGCACCATATAGGAATTTTATATCTTCTGGCAAACAAATGGAGTATACTTAATGTAAACTTTTAGGTTTTATTGACTATTCATCTGAGACACCCTTTACCTAAAGAGCCAAGAGTAAAACTTCATGAAGCTTATAAACTTGACACTGTTTTCTTCATTTTGAATGATGACTCATGCTCTTGATTCCAGCACAAATATTTCTTTCTTTTTAGTTACTGTTGTTATATTTTTCAGTTAGCACCCAAATGTGTGAAGCACTTTACAAAGAAAAACATTTTAGGTAATCCTTTCTCATTGGATTCAAATTAAACATTTTAAATCAGGTCCCCATTATTCTTTTTCCATCCAGTGTCTTTCAATTATGTAATGCTTTTTTGTAACTTCAGTCCTTCTGTGGTTATACTAAAAATATTAATCTTTAGAAAATCTATAGACTTCCAGAATTATAAAAAAAATAGATATAGATTTAAATACTGATAGCACTAAGAAATCTTACAAAAGGTAGCATGATGTAGAAACGTAGTAAAAGTTCATTTGTAGTGAAAATTCCAGTGTTGGAATATTGACTCCCTTCTGTGAATTTGGCTAATTTACTTAACATCACCAAGTGTCATATATTATGCACAATATTTCTCTGGTTTGTCAGAAGAAATACATAAAGTAAGTTCTTGAAATTAATTTTGAAAATTCTAAAGAAATGTAAAGTGTATCAAGATCAACATGTTTTTTAGGATCTAAAATGCCATTTCATAAGTAATGTATACATAAGTCCACTGGGCTCTAGAGTTTTATAAAGCATAGATGAGTCAACAAGTTACATAAGAAGACAAATTAAAAGGAAACTAAATTAAACAATGGCAATAAAAGAGGAAACATAAAAAAATCCTCTTGTAAAAACAAAACATGCTCTGTTGCAGAACTGAGTTGCATAAAGCTATAAATAGAGCAATTTCAGATTTCCTTATACCATCCTTTCCCATCCTGTAGAGTGCTATCCAGGCACAGGTGCTCCTCTCCCAGCCTCCTGCCCCTTCTTTCAGGCCTCCTCTTTTCTCACCTGAGCTATCGGCGTCAGTCTCCAATCCAGCCATTCTCTCTGTTCCACTTGAGTTACTATCCTTAAATAAATAAAAAGAATGTCCCTTTTCTCATCTAAAACCTCTTTGTCAAGCAAAGAGGCGCTGATGCAAAGTACCAGAAATCTGTTGGTTTTTATAAAGGGTATTTGGGGTAAAGGCTTACAGTCACAAGGCCCTAAAGAGTCCAACTCCAGGTACCATACGAGCCACTTTCTCACTCAAGCCAGTTGCCATTGCTGAAGATGGCAGGCTTGGTCTCTCCCGTTTTCCTCTTAAGGCTCCATGGGCCCAGCTTCTTCTGATCTTACCTCTAGGCTGGTGCAGGGCTGTTTCTTTCCCAGCTAAACTTCCTCAGCTCTGCTGTCCTGTTCTTTTCAGATGCAAACAGCTCAATTTAACATATGGTTAATTCTTAAATCATAATTCATGAGTGAATGGATGGATGATTTATGAATGAAGGGCTTAGGGCCATTCTCAGTTACATTCTCTTATGTCTACATTTCTTTTATAAGTGATAATAAATCCTCTGTCCCTACATCCTATTCTTCTCTGATCAAGGCAACTATTTCACTATTCCTTGTGCATCTACCGATGCCCTAGGAGTAGCTCAGTCCATATCTTCTCCTTTCCTACGGAAAACCAATAGCTCTTACAACAAGTAACTGAGAGTAATCTACCTAGTGTTAGTCCTAGAGTATTTAAGCAGAGATGCTACTGATTGATTTTGGAATCTACTCTTTTTGCATTTATATGAAGTTTTAAAAGCGGTGTTTTATTCACAAGGTGAGTTCATTCACTCCCTTTTGTAAACTTAGTAAAATTTTTTACTAGACTGGGTGAAATCTGCCTGAATATGGTTTCCAAGTTTCTGCTTCCAGCATGGACACACTCACAATTTGCACTGCTTAGAAAGCACTGTCTGAATAGACTTCAGTTATATCTACTACCTTCAGATCTCCCAAAAGGCACCTGTTATTTTTAAATCAGCAGGAAACAAATTCTATTTTAAAATCTTTTTTGTGCACGCTCTTTTGTTTTACTTTAGTTTCTGAACATGGAGCCACTGTTTAATTCTACATGTATCTCAGCCTCCTGCAAATATGACCAGTCTGGCAATGGAGAATAATATAGTACAATAAGTTTCTTGCCTGCAAGCCAGTGCAGCCCAAATGTTAACAAGGATCCCTGATTCCATAAATAAGAGTTTTCTTACCAGCAGTAAAATTTCCGGAAGACTCCTGCTGCGTAAGCTAGAGGGCTTGAAACAGAGCTTTTTTTAAAGTGGCGAGTTGCACTTAGATAAACGACACTGATGACTAAGTGAAACCTGGGTAATGTGTGGCTGTGAAGAGCTAACATCCTTCACGTCATGCACCATTGTCAGACTCAATGGAGCAAGCCTTCAGGGATCAGAGAATAAACATTGTCCTCACTGCTTTTTGCTGTGTTGAAAATTTTAACTGCTGGTTAGTCTATTTTTAACTTATTTGAAAGGAGCCAACTGCTTCCTGACTCAGGGAGCTGCCTGGATCCCTGGCTCGCTCCTGTCATCTAAGGACTGGATTCCCTAGATTTCCCAGGTTTGCAGGCTTTGTGTCTGATTTGAGTTCTCTGGCTCCAATGGGAAGAAACTTGAAATAAATCTCCTGGTAAAGAGAATTCATATGGGATTATGCTATATTCAATTTCACTTGAATAGTAAGTGAAATTTAAACCAATGATGGTAGACCATACAAATATAAAGTTGTTTCTTGAGTAAGAAAGAAACATGATGAACATATTTTAAAATCAGTGTTCTTAGGAAGTACTGCATGTAATGGTTCATTGTGGAGTTGTGATGATACCAAGATGCCATTATGGCTAAAAGACTGACTTGTTGCTTTGGTACCCATCCTTAGAGAGTCTAAACCCTGTGTAAGCCGTATCAATTTGCCCACGTTCCAAGACCACAGATTACTCTCCTACTTACAATCATGATCTGCGAAACATGTGAGCAGTTTTTTGAATGATGCCAGGCACAGGGCAGTCTCTTAATATTTTGGGCATTAATAAATGAATGACTTGTTCTCATGAGCGCTGGATCAAAGAAAGCAGGGTATGAATGCAAAACCATCACTAGAGTGCATAGAATACATAGGCTTGCTCTAAAAAAACCTTATGATTAATTTTGGAAGACAAATTGCATATTCATTAAGTGGCAAGAAGTCAGGATAGTGACTATAGGAGCATTTATGAATTCTAAATTATTTCAATGGCAGTTCAAAATCCTATCGTATCTAATGTGCATCTATCATTCCAACATTACTTTCTTTAACTCTCTACCTCTGCCAGACTAATTAACACTCCCATTCCTGCAGAAGCCTTTGCTTTCTTTCCTTTTCATCATTCCCATAGTATTCCCTCCACTTGGAATGCCCTTCCTTACCCAGCTGTTTTAATCTTACAGAATCTTCTAGAATCAACTCAATTTCAACCTCTCCCATGAATCCTTTTCCTCTCATTTCCAGATCTTAGAGATCTCTGAATTCCAACCTCATTCCTTTCTGTTAATAATTACATGGGTCTTAGCATATACAATGTTTACAGATTTTTTAGCTTTTCTACCACATCTTTGCAACTTGAGTATTGCTTTAATGAGGACATGAACTTTGTCTTCCTTTCTCAGTTTTCATACCCCATAGAGCCTATATTGTCATGTGTACTGTGGGGGACCAATACCTATTGGCTGATCCTCTTCCTATTTTATCCAGGATCTCAAAAAGAAATGTAATTAATCATTTGCGAGAGTTCATTCTGCAATGGCTGGACAATATTTGTGTTTGTATTTATCTCATTCCTTCAACAAATATTTATTGATCCAGGCACTTTTCTAAGTACTGAGGGCACAATATTAAACAAAACAGATAAAATCTATGGTCTTCTGGAGCTTGTATTTTTTGTTCTATTTTAAAATGTTAACTTTCCACAAGATACTTAAAGTAATATATATTGTCAACATTAAAATGCAGAGAATTTCTTATATTAATGTAATGTATCTGCATTCCATTGCAACTTCTTCAGCCAGCAATCTCTTCAGAAGAGTTTGTGTAAAAAAAAAGTTAGACTCAGCATCCAGAAAGCATCCTGTGAGATGTGCTCAGGTATAAAATAAGTTCTCCAGGGAGTTTAGGAGCTCCTTTGTGAAGCCTTCTTTCAACGGTTTCAGGCAAATAGCTCAAAAGTGCCTTGAAGGGAGAAATTCTGCTTTCGTGTGCTAATGACCTAATGGATGGAAAGCTGTTCTGCCAGTGTTTGAAACAGGGTCTAATTATCTGGCAGTTTGAGGGCAGGGAGTATTACCGTTTAATCCTTATAGCATTTGTTTATTTTCCTGGTCTTGCAGTACTTACTAGAATGTCAAAACATAGAGAAGTAGAAGAGTGGTAGTTATCATGTCCCCCTCAAATGACATGTTCAAGCATAAGTCCATGTCCCTGGGGGTGTAAATCCTTTTGTAATAGGATCTTTAATTTATTTAAATAAATTACATTATTTTGTAATTTAAGGTGTAAGGTGAGCACTAATTTGAGACTAGGATCTTCAAAGATCCTGTTTATAGGAGGCCAAATGGCCTTTAATCCATATGGCAAAAGCCCTTACAAAGACAGGAAGTCTACACAAAGGCACAGACTCCAGAGCAGTAGGAGCCGGAAGGAGGCATCCTGTGACCGAGGCAGAGCTGCAAGCCACCTTACCCAGAGGGCTGCTCCAGGAGAAAGCATGGCCTCTCAGTCGCTTGAATTTGGACTTGGATTGCAAAACCATGAACCAATCAAGTCTTGTTGTTAGGTCTTGTGGTATTTGTCATAACAGCTCTGGAAAAGAGACCGTTCCTTACCTTTTCTCTAGTTTAAGATATTTCTATATTTCTTAGGGTAGGATGACAACAATGGTCCCCCAAAAGGTAAAAAGGTCCTGATCCATCCTGATTCCTGAACTCTGTGAATGTTATCTTATATGGCAAAAAATGAGTCTTTGCAGATGTGATTAAGGATTCAGAGACGGGGAAATTATGGCAAGTTATCCATGTGAGCTCCTTGGGCCTCCCTATTCCTTGAGCTACAACAATATGGAAATTAGACCAGGTAGTAACTAAGTGTTCAAGTGAAAGGAAGAGTTGCACATCTCTCACTTTAAATCAAAAGCCAGAAATTATTGCACTTAGTGAAGAAAGCATGTTGAAAGCCGAGATAGGCTGAAAACTAGGCTTCTTGTGCCAAACAGTTAGCCAAGTTGTAAATGGAAAGAAATGTTCTTGAAGCAGATTAACACTGTTACGCCAGGGAACACATGAATGATAAGAAGATGAAACAGGATTTTGTGGTCTCTGCCTAGAAGATAAAACAGACCACAATATTCCCTTAAGCCACAACCTAATCCAGAGCAAGGCCGTAACCTGCTTCAATTCTATGAGGACAGAGAGAGGTGAGGAGCTGCAGAAGAAAAGTGTGCAGCTGGCAGAGGTTGGTTCGTGAGGTTTAAGGAACGAAGCCACCTCTCTCTTATGAAAATGCAAGATGAAGCAGCAAGTGCTGATGTAGAAGCTGCAGCAAGTTATCCAGAAGATCTAGCTAAGATAATTGATGAAGTGGCTGCACTAAACAACAGATTTTCAATGTAGATGAAACAGCCTTCTGTCGGAAGTGGATGCCACCTAGCACTTTCGTAGCTAGAGAGAAGTCAATGCCTTCCAAGACTCAAAGGACTCTCTTGTTAGAGGCTAATGCAGCTGGTGACTTTAAGTTGAAGCCAATACTCATTTCCATTCTGAAATCCTAGTACCCTGAAGAATTATGCTGAATTTACTCTGTCTGTGCGCTATTGATGGAACATCAAAGCCTTTGTGGGAGCACGTCCATTTACAACATGGTTTACTGAATATTTTAAGTTGAGAACTTCTGTTCAGGAAAAAGACTCCTTTCAAAATACTCCTGCTCATTGACAATGCACCTAGTCACCCACGAGCTCTGATGGAGGTGTGCAACGAGAGGAATGTTGTTTTCATGCCTGCTAAAACTCTTTCCATTCTGTACCACGTGGACCCAGGGTTCGTTTTGACTTTCAAAGAAATACATTTTGTAAGGCAATAGCTGCCATAGGTAGCGATTCCTCTGATGGAGCCAGGCAAAGTCAATTGAAAACCTTCTGGAAAGGATTTACCATGGCAGATGTCATTCAGAACATTTTTAATTCATGGGAGGAGGTCCAAATATCAACCTTCACAGGAGTTTGGAAGAAGCTGATTCCAACACTCATGGATGACTTTGAGGAAGAAACTGCATATGTGATAGAAATAGCAAGAGAACTAGATTTGCTAGAGAACTGAATTGTTGCAATTTCATGACAAAACTTTAATGGATGAGGAGTTGTTTCTTATGGATGAGCAAAGAAATTGGTTTATTGAGATGGAATCTACTCCTGGTGACGATACTGTGAACATTGTTGAAAGGACAACAAAAGATTTAGAATATTACATAAATTTAGTTGATAAAGTAGTAGCAGGGTTTGAGAAGATTCTCCAGTTTTGTAAGAAGTTTGTGGGTAAAATGCTGTCAAACAGCATCACACACTACAGAGGAGGTTTTGTGAAGGGAGGAGTCAGTCGAGATGGCAAACCTCATTTTTGTCTTATTTTAAGAAATTGCCACCAGCACCCCAGCCTTCAGCCACCACCACCCTGCTCAGCAGCCATCGACATTGAGGCAAGATCCTCCACCAGCAAAAAGATTGTGATGCACTGAAGGCTCCGATGATGGTTAGCCTTTTTAGCAATAAAGTATTTTTAATTAAGGTATGTACATATTTTTAGGCATAATGCTTAATAGACTGTGGTATAGATTAAACGTAACTTTCATATGCACTGGAAACAAAAAAATTCACGTGACTTGTGTTGTGGCCATATTTGCTTCATTGTGGTGGTCTGGAACTGAAACTGAAAATGCACATCTCTGAGGTGTGCCTATACATAAGACGATTTTTCCACATTAAAATATTTTTCTTCTTTTATCTATTAATAATGTAAATTAGTTATATATTTTTTCTAAAGATAAATTATATTTATTCTGCTAGGGTAAACTCAACTTGAGCATGATATATTGTATTTTTAATAAACTACTGGTTAGGTTTGTTAATACTTATTAAGAATATACATGTCTATATTTAAGAGTGACATTGACCTTTTTTATACTGTACCTTTCTGGTTTAGGTATTCAGGACATACTAGCTTCAACAAATGAGTTAGAAATTGTTCTGTTTTTTCCTATTCCCTTAAATTGTTTGTATATGAATGAATGAGCAGTTCCCAGAGCCAAGTTTTAACTGTCTCTAGCCAAAGAAGGTGACATCAATGCCCAAGACACAATTTGATAGCAGCAAATCTGACAGTGTGCTTTCCTGGTTGTACTGTGGGGTGGGTCGTACCTCCATGCCATGGAACGGATCGGGGCTCACTGTGACGGTGCTCCATCTCGGGAAGCAGAGACTTAGTCTATTATGACATGATAACCGGACCTCGAGCAAGTACGCTACTGATGTTGGTATGACTTCTGGGCATAGGTGATAATTGTTAGGAGAATCACCTCTATGAAATTCTTTGGGTGAGATGTCCCTGTTCAGAATGTCTTGTGATCAACAAGGCTGCAATCCATGGATCTATGAGTCGTGGCTCCCTGTGTACAATTCTCTGCCCTACAAAGTGTGGGTGTTTAGGATGTAAGCATGCCGCACTGCGTGAGGCAGCCCACTGACCTTTCTCAGAAGCCCCATCATTATCCGGGGCCTGAGAGCATCACACTGTGGTGTCTGGGGACACATTTGTGACATGCCAGACCTCTCCCTGCTTCATCTACCTCTTGATCACTTCTATCCTTGACGCTATTAATAGAGCTCAATACCTGTGATCTACGTGCGTCTGACTTAGTCCTGTGTTCTGAGCTGGCTCATTACCAGATAAAAAAAGATTAAACTGAATTAGTATCTTAACTCTTTCACCTCAACTCCATCACCACCTCCCTACATACAGATACATATGCATGTTAGTTTTGCCCTGTACTTTAATTCTTCATTTTTAGCTGCACCACATTAGACTTACTACTATTAATATTTTTAATATACAGGACTGTTTTAAAGGTTTGTTTTCTTTGTAAAATAACCGTTTCCCTCCTCTGGTCCTGTGTATCTTCACTAAAATTTTGGGAGGTATAGACTTATTTTTCCTGCTTGTTAAATAGTATTTCTTGACTATGTGGATCCCGTGGAGTTTTCAGCTGATAGCCACATTCTTTCTTTTCTCCTTCTGGGAGCGTCGTATGATGTGGCTCTTCCCAGCATCACAAGTGTTCTGTGACAAGCTACTGATCTGAGAAAGGCTTATGTGTGTGTTGACGTATCGGCCCCCTTTTCTCATGGTAGTCAGTAAAGTTTGGGCATGGCTGGAACCCCAGAATCACACAGTACGATGTTTCCTCCATTTTCCTTGTAGAACCAAACATATAATACTTTTTCTCCATGTGCCATAATGTGAAATATGCAGGAAGCACCTCAGTTCAACTTTTCTTTCCTTTTTATTTTTCATCTTTTTTATTTCTTTCTGTGCTTTTGAGGTTTTTTAAAGATCAGTGCAGTTGTTTAGTAATAATTCCTTGCTCCATCTAATACCCTATTTCCATTGTCTTTTTAATTTCAGTGATTATATTTTTATTTATGAAAGTTCTATTTGGTTCTATTTCAAAATTTCCTGATTTTGTTGTTCTTTTTGTTATTGGCCTAGTCATTTTTGAAAGTCTCTTTTTTCTTGAACTTATTTTAATCTGTCTTCCTTTTCAAAAAAACTTCTTATTTGATTACTGTACATTCCAAATTTGTTCATTGCAATATAGGTTTTCTTGAGGGCCTGACACTTGTTTATTGCTTCTGCTGCCTGTTACTTAAAGTTTAGTTTATTTTTAGTGATTTTCAGTTTTGAGCTCATATTTGTTTGATATTGAGTTATAGAACTACGAGTGCCTCAAATTCAGATGCTTTTGTAAAAAGAGAATTGCATTTGTTTTTTCCAGGTTTTAGGAGGTGATTTTTACCTGGGTCCACTTTATTCTCCTTTAAGAGCCTGAGCTTAACGAGAGGGCCCCAGAAAGGGCAGCCCCTCGATGCGAGCGCCAGGGCTTAGAGCGGGAGTCCCGCTGGGGGTGGAGTGGTCTCCCGCACGTGGACTGTGCTAGACCTAGTTTCACAGACATAAAACTACAGAGCGTTTAATGCATGTAAATACTAATGCCGTGTGTCCTTTATCTAACAATAATTGAAAGACAGAATTCACGGCAGTTATGAATTTGTCAGTCTCTCTCTGATGCTCTGTCAGTTTTTCAATATATATTCTGAGATCATGTTATAAAGTATATACAAGATTTCACTTTTGAATTTCATTTTTTCAGATACTATTTTTGTTATACCAGTTTTTCCTACGTTAGGATTGTCTTGTATATATTTTTATCTATTGTTTAAATTTCAATTTCTTTGTGTCCAATTTTTTTAGGGTTTTCTCTATAAGCACAGTATATCTTGCTAATCTATTGATATACATACATTTTTTCCCTTAGTTTTTGTTTTTGTAAAAAAGGCAATTTGAATCCTCTTGTATTTATTGTGGTTGAAGATATATTTAAAGTATTTCTGCATAGTATTTATGCTTTTTATTTATCCTATTTTTTTCCCTTATTTTACTCATTTCGTTTTCCCTCATTGATTGAGTTTCCTTGTGCTGTATTGTCTATTTATTGCTAGCTTTAAAGTTATATGTTCCACACTTATGGCTTAGTGATTAACCTAAAATATTTATAATTCATATACAATTTATATTTTTCTGCCAATTCTAAAATTTAAAATATTTCTAAAATTTCCTGAAATATATAAATACTAGGAATGTTTGAAGATTCCCAGAATTCCTTAACAACTCTCTTTGATGTTATTCTTAACTAGTCATTAGTTTCAACATATTTTATTAACCTATTGCTCATTTCATGCTTTATTTTTCATCTTGTTAAAGTACATACTTTAGTAGTTTTCTTCAGTGTGGATTGATGGATATTAGCTTTTAATCTTTTAGTATTTGAAAATTGTTAACATTTCTTAGAGGTCTAGTTAACTCTGTTGGTATAAATTTCTGATTTTGCCCCTAAAGCTCAGAGATTGCACAGTCATTTAACAATTTAGCACAAACACTTTATGCAGGTTACCAAGGAAGACTGGAGTCTTCTTTCCAAAGAGCCCATATCCAACCTGTATCTCCTTTTTAAGGTGATGCGCCTCATTTGCCGTTTAAAAGCAGGGTGCCTGTAAGGTATTACGGGGAGTTCAGGCTACACTTGCATGCCCTTTGGGCAGTGCCCCATCCTTTGTCCTGGAGAGGGCCCACTTCACACCTACCCCTGACAATGACCCCGTTGTTTAGGGCTGTTCCTGGGAAGCAGCTGCCTATCCAGGGATCACATTTCCCAGTTGCCCCTGTTTGTACAGGAGGCCCATGAATTATTGTTAATGTGAAGTGTGCTGCTTCTGGGACCGGGCATTGGAGCAGTGGATGGCTTCTCTGCCTTCTTTTTTCTGGAGGCAGAGAAATCCAAAGTCCCCAGGGAAGCTGGAACCATGAAATAGAAGATGTCTGCATGAAGGACGCTTGCCTTCTGAACAAAAACTCCAGGCTCTGTGAGTGCGATGTATCCTTCTTTTGTATTAAATCACAACTTTTGGAGTTTGTTTCAGCAACTCATATTTCCATAACTAATGCAATGTTTCCTAATTGTGAGGAATGGCCATACATAGTTTGTCCAGCCTAGAAACTTAGTCAAATACAATTTTTCACATATTTCTCCAATATCAGATGGCACTGTCAATACTACAAGGAAATATAGAAATATTCCCATAGAAATTGAATATATTTGCTAGATATTATTTTAGCATCGCACTTAGGATTGCAGGGGCAACATATAATCTGCAGGCTTGGCACTTTTTTGTCAGTTAAAAAAATGCAGTGAAGAATAGGCTGTTTCATAATTGTCTTATTTTAATCTGTTTACATAGGCAGGCAGACTGGCAGATATGAGCTTATATTACTTATTTAACGTAAAGAAGTTGTGGCTGACAAATTCATATTCCCTTTGCATTGCTAAATTTCTACATACAAGGAAATTATCAAACCAAACTGAAAACTACCAGAAAAAAATTTCCTCTTGCTAGGAGAAAATCCAAGGACTGCTATGTCTCGTATCCATTTTATTTTAGGGTCAAAGTTACTAGATCATAATTAACCAGTCTTTCTTCTACATGGAACCATATATATTCATGTATATCAAGCAGTTGGAAAAGTAGTATTTGAGCAGTAGATGAAAGTTGCTTATTTTAAAAAGCAGTAGCCTAAGTACTCAGAAAAATATTAACAAATTTTAGGTCCTATAAGACAGGAAGCAAAGTGAAAAAAAAATCTCTGAAGTCATGTAAAAAAGTTTTCCTTATCAAATGCTATAGAAATGCAACTACATTAATAGTGTGTTTTCCATTTCCCACTTATCCCTGCATTTTGTGAAATGTACCCCAAGGAGGAGAGCAGGGAATCTTGCCAAATGTGAACTATCTGAATTTGAATTTTGTCAGGTACCTAATGCAGCCGATACACACTCCTTAAAGACTTTGAGTCTTTTCTCTATCAGGAGTAAATGTATCCCAGGTACACTAGCAATACTTATTTTATTTAGGTATGTTCTGGATTCTCTAAAACAATCCAATAATAAAATGTCCTGCCCCATTTTGCTCATCCATCTATTCATACATGCCAAATGAATTGCCTGATACCGCTTTTTCCAGAGCTATATATGAAATCCTGTCTTAGTCCATTGGCATCGCCAAGGGGCAGGCTTTACTTTAGAGTTCAGACTCTAAAGCCTGACCTTTTGGGTTTAGATCTTTGCTCTTCCCATTCCCGTGTGATCTTGGGCAAGTTATTTAACCCCTTCGTGTAGTGGTTTTCTTGTTGGTAAAGCAGAGATAATCCAGGTACAGTATTTGTCGTGTTTGTTGTGAATTTTAAGTGGGAGCATGTATAAACATGCAGCATATTTTCTTATATCTAAGAAGTGTTAGTTATTAATATGTTTTGCACATTGTTTCTTCTAAAGATATTAAACATTTCATGTCAGTTAACCTACCCAGTATCAGAACACTAATGTACATGGCAGGGAACTCCTCAGCTAATATTTGGAAAAACTGGACATTGGAGGTTTATGGCCAGAGTATAAAGACTGTAGCCTGAAAGAGACAAAATGCTTACTGGAAGCCAGACCTTACTCCACAGCATGTGGCTCTTTCTATCTTACATTCACATCACCAGGCACATAAAATACAAAAGTAAGGAAATTGCATTTAACATGTGATTTGCCTTTTGATCAATATGTTTCCCAGAGTCTGTCTTGCCGTAAATGCACTTGATGAAATCATCGATGATTAATATTGCACTGAATTATTTATCCTTTCATTTGAAAGGTTTAAACATGATGAATTAAATTGTAGACAGAAATCTTGGTGATGTGGTATCATGTTTTCCTTAGTATAAATGACCTCTCCTTTCAATTTCTCTTCCTTTGTTTGCTTGTTAAGTAAAGTTTTATACCAGGGGCTGTTAATAAGGGGTCCGTGAGCCTGAATTGAAATTCAAAAAATATTATTCTGGTGGGGCTGTGTTGGTGCAGGTGTGATATATTTGTTAAATAATACACAGTATAGTGTGTATTTAGTAAGGGGTCCGTGGTTTTCACCTGACTGGCAAAGGGGTCCTTGGAACAAAAGAGATTAAGAACCCCTGTTTTATAGCAATTCAGCATAAAGTAGAGCTGAGACTAAATTCTATTAATGTCATCAGATAATTTCCCATGAATTGTAAACATGTCTCTCACTTTAATATATGGATTATTTCCCTCATGTGCTATAACTATATATTCACCTTCATATTTGTAGATGTTAATTTCATAACTCTGCACTTCTAAATTAAATAATGATATTAAATAGCGATAGATTTTTCCAAAATAAATTTTGGTGAGGATTCCAAACGTTTAAAAGCAGTCTATCACATTTTGTTCCCAAATGGAATGTTACTTTTTTGGTCAATCAGGGCACATCTGGAAAAATATTTTTATTGCATGAAAGTGTCTCCATCTCCTCTCATACTAAACTGGCTGATGCTCAATATCTAAAATTGGATATGTGCAAACTAACTTGTGAAGAAAGTAGAAAATATTTTTGAAAGTGGCATATGAAAAAATAATGTAAATTCTCGTGGGTTCTTTGTTAAACGATTAGTTTAAAAAGTGCCTTGTAAACTTCTTATGCCAAAAGGAAAAGAAAAAAAAAGGCTTAACTGACTGACTCAGAATAATCCTGAAATATCATAGAGCCTTTGGATTTTACTCATCTTTTTATGAGTAATGGAATAGCATACTGTCTTCCTCAAAAGTAGGAATGAAAAAGAGGAAGAAATAAAGTAATAAAGCAAGAAGAAAGTAAGGGAGGAGGAGCGGGAGGGAGGGAGGGAGGAAGGGAGAAAAATGTCGGTTTCTATGGTCTCCATTACAAACAGTGATTTATTTGCCCCTCAGTCAAAATCAAGAATATACATGAAAGTAGATAACACTTGGGACAATATTGTTTTATGACATTGAATTAGAAAATCATAAATGGACTTATAAATGTACTCAAGTAGGGAGTAGAGGTTGATGCTGATATAAATATAAGCTGCAAAGTTGCAAAGCAGTGCATTAAAATGGAATTAGAATTGCAACCTCAGAGTGCTGTTAGAGTATTGAATGAGATGATTTATCTAAGTTCTTAATGCAGCACTGACACTTACTTTGCAGTTATTAAATGGAGGTGTTATTAACAATATTATTGTTACTAATAGTAGTAGGACTAGTAGTTGAAGTACTCCTTGAAAGCGTTTTCACGGATGTCTGAAAAACCAAAGGCATAATATGTATGAGACAATTTTACAGAATGATGTGTTGGTTTTAGAGGAAATGCAGAACTTTCCCTAACCAATCAACAATAGAGTATTAATTAATGTTTACACCTGTGAAGGAATATTATCTGCTTTCAAAAATAAGATAAATACTCTAGAAAAGAGAAAAGTAATTTTAGAAGATAATAATTGACAGTTGTCACCACCAGATTACAAGACTTCAAATAATATGTTCTATTTACTAAAAGGTTGGTCACTTTGGGCTAACACTGCTGGGGAAAACATGTCCTTGAAGAAACTAGACTTAGGCTGGAGCATTACACCGAAGTCGGGGGTTGCACAGGAAGAGAAGTCCTTACAATGTGGTTTAAAAACTGGATATTAAAGATGTCCAGGGTGTCCAGCGTATGGGCAACAACAGAAGCTCCCTGACCGGGGAGGAAGACGATAAGAAATGGTGATGAAAACAGAACGAGATCCACAGCAACCTGGTGTAGTGAACTGTATTGAAGTGGGGCATCGCGGAGCACTTGGGAGAGATATTGTTCCTGTAAATATTGAGCATTCTTGGAACGAACACTTCTATAAGACTGTTTATTGCTTTTAGAAAAACGTTGAGGTTCATTTTTCTTGCATTACATGGTGCCTTCATTAGAGGACATCCAGCATAAATTCTTGTTCTAAGAATTGCACTGCTCTTGAATTCTGTTTTACAGATTATGAATTTTGTAGTTGCTTGTTTCCACGTTGTTCATTAGGATTGTAAGGCTCACTTTTAATTGGGAAATGTATTGTCAATGTGATGTGAAACAGAAGCACAGATGTAGTCTATGGGTTCTCCTAGATGCTCTTGGATTCTTCAGCCAAGGACAGCACAATGACACAGGGAGTGTCTAAGAAGCCCAGAGTCAAGAGAGAAAGTAGGAATAAAAGGAAGGAGAAAGTTAATACCTGTGGAATGCTCTAGGAATTAACAAACTCCTCCCCCCCCACACACACACACGCACACACACACAAGCGCGCACACACACTGGGGAGCCAGAGGAAAGACTCTGGTGGGGATGAGACACAAAATAAGTGCTTTGCTAATGATTTTCCCCTTTTTGTTCCAGGCTGGCTAGATACTTGCTATGAAGGTAAAAGAAAAAGTACACCGAAAGCTGAGGAAGGAGGAACGTGCAGGCAATATTTGGCATGAGAACTAAAACGTTTCTTTGGTTCAAGCACAAGGTTAATGTAGAGTAGCAGTAAACCATAAGACAAGATATGTTTGGAAACAGATGCAAAAGTTAGTAACAGATGTTGGAAGGCTCTGACTATAAGAGAAAAATGTTTAATTTTATTCTCTAACTTAATAGAAAAATATTAGGCATTCGTGTAGGGCTCTAATGTTATGGTAATGGTGTTATAGGATGATTAATTTGGTAGTGTAAGCTCAGTTTCTTCTAACAGTTATTGATTGAGTGCCTACTCTTTTCAAGATATATGTTAGATGGTTTAGGTGAAATGAATTTACTTTGAGTTTAAAAATTTAACCAGTACTTGTCTCATAGTTACTACGTGACAGACGTATAGCTTGGTGTTTAGAGCCAAGCAACTCAAACCCTGTTAGGGTGTGGAGGAAATAGGGAGATAAGGAAGACAAGCACACAAAGAGTAATGTAACGTGGTTGGTTTAGTTAGCATCCCATTAAAATGCCTAAACAAAGGCTAAGGCAACTCCAGAGAAGAGATTACCGCCGATTGGCTACAGAGGCTGACCACTCCTGGTTCCTGACCAGTGCTAGTGCCACCCAAGCCAACTAATCCGTGCTGTCCTTATCACTTGGTAGACAAAAAATCCTCCTGCCCTCCTGGAGAGCACTGTCACCTCTGGGTGTTTGGTCTTATATATCAATCCATTTATCAGGCATGCCCTCTGCTCTGAACTTCTGTTCCCTTCTTTCATAGCTTTCCGTGGAAGTTTTGGCATCTAGACCAATATAATAAGGGCCATGGCCTTTTCCATCTGTCCATGAGTCATCCCAGAAGTGCATTAAAACTGTCTCCCAGGGCCCTTGCCAGGATAGTGTTTCTTGAGTCAAAGACTTTTCCCACATATGGACTAAATCTCCTTCATCCATCTTCATATTTTGCTCCTCTTGATTCAGCACCCTCATGATCTACTCCCAGGCAAACTCTCTTGTTCATGGCCAGTATACGTTAGCCAGATCCTGTAGCCCTTTGCCATGTAATCACTCTCCTCCCTTGGCAGTGTCTGTGTCTCCCAGTTGCTTAGATTTGACACTAGTTATTTGTCTGCATTATCTCATAAGGCACCTACCTAAGGTTCAATCAAATGAGGGGCCACTATCATCTAAGAAAGGAGTGGGCTGCTTCTGAAAGCCTGGGAGGTCAGCGTGATCTGAGCTGTAGGGTCCTTGAGTCTACTCAGATGGCCCCAGTGCAGTAGCAGCTCCCTCCCTTTGGAGGAAAAGGCTTACCTGGGCTGAGAGTCAGCTTCCTCTTAACTTCTGCCATGCTCACTATTGCAGCTTGGCCTTCAGCTTGATCTGCCATCTGGCTCTAAGATTTGAGAGCCTTTTTGCATTCTACCAAGCTATTTTTGTGCTCATCCTTTGCACTATATGGGAGATTGCTCTTAGCCAGACATTTTCTCTATTCAAGGTATAGATAATGCTCAGTAATAGACACAACCATCATAATTATTCTTTCTCCCCTAACTCTTTAATTCTTGAGTTATTGCACCAAACCGTTCATCTCCTTCCACCTGTATTCCCTTCCAGTTCACTATTTGTGAAAGATTTAGCCCTTGTACTTATTTAGCATGCCCGAGGTCATCAACATTTCACCTTTAACCATATAAATATGCCATATGGCCAGAAGGTGAACCAACTCTAGAATCTTATCCTTAGAGCCTCCTTTTCTAGAACCACTTCTGTTATGAACTGTTTTAGCTCAGGTATCCAAAATGCAGAGCCTGAGTTGGGATTCTGGTGCCATGGATTCACTGAATGTGTGCTGGTAAAGTGAAATCTTTTAAGGAGTGAGTGTATCATGATAGGTGAAAGGAAGAAACTGCACAATTATAAAGAATAGTTGTACTGCTGATAGGAAATGGGGCTGGGTTGATACTTCATTTCATTCAGTATTGGCTGAGGACATTCCAGGAATAAGGCATAGACTTCCAGGCATTTCTGGGCAAGGCAGCTTTCATCATGGATGGCATTTCTTCAGAGAAGAATGCTTGTGAACAGTTAGCAGGTAGCGTTCCCAGCACCTCTCTGGTGTCACTGAGGAATCAGGGTGGACACTCTTTGGTGGTATATTCTTCACAAACAGGTGGACCCACCCACACTTGGTTCAGATGTCAAGAATGATAACGCCACATACATATACTAAGAGAATATGAAAAAGTTTATGGATCACATAATGAGAATCTTTCTGGTGAGAAAAAGCTGATCCAAAATGACTTGAGAAAGCAAAGAAAGGAGACTGACTTGGGGTTTTTATTGTAGGGTTCCATGTGCAGGCAGGAGATTGCATGGTTTGAATCTCCTGCTATTGCCAAAGGAGGGGGCACCTGGGCTTGTACCAGCTTGCCCAGATGTGGGGCAGATACGGAGAGGGGGTGAGGAGGCTTAGAAGTTGTCAGCAAACATGGAAAACTGTGGTCAGATTCTTTATTACAATTCACTCCTGATGTGTGATGACTAAAATGTACCAAGTATCATTTAATTGAATTTGAGCTTCTTTAAATAAGCCACGATGATACAAGGCACCTACAGCCTGGGTGCTGTAAGGGAGGTGAAATTCCATTGACTGCCTTCTACAGGAGCACAGCATGTGCATTCCCAGAAGTGAAAGACGTGCCTTGGCCACCATCAACAATGTCTGTCACTCTGAAGAGGATCAGGAGTGACGTGAAGAGGTGCTGTGTTGTGACTAGTACGTACAGAGACATGTGTGACCTTGTGGTGGTTTGGAGCTGTATGTACTCCAGAAAAACGTGCTCTTAAATCGAGTCCATTTCTGTGGGTGTGAACCCATTGTAAGTAGTACCTGTTGATGAGGTCACCTCAGTTAAGGTGTGTCCCACCTCAAAGCCATGAGCTAATAAATTCCCGCTTTTTAAGCTGATCCTTTGCATGGTATTTGCTTGAGCAGCCTGGGAAACTAAAACAGACCCCTATTTATATTTTGGTATGTGTGAAGTAAGAGGTTTCCAGAGTTCTCTACTTCAAAGGCAGTGGTCTTGGATAAGGACTGCTGCAGTGGCGGGATATAGCCCCAGGCCAGAGTTGGTCTGGATGTGCAGACTGATGATCCCGCACACTGTGAAAAGGGTGTGCAAAGGATAATGACTCACATAACGAGAGGCTTTATGAGCAGATCAGGGCAGCCCTCTCATGCTGGCCCAAAAATGGCTGGTAAGAAAGGAGAATGGTTAGGGGTTTTATTGTGGTTAGGGGATGGGCCATGTGAGCATTCCTGTGCCTAAGCAGGGTCTTGTGTGATTTGACGCTCCCACTAGAGAAAAAGAGGGGATCATCCAGCTTTTTATCAGCTTTCCCAGATGTGGGGCAAAAGGACAAGAGAGAAGGATGAGGCTTAAAAGTTGTCAGGAGTCAAAGATTAAAGAATATATCAATAGCAACTATTAGAAAAGACCACTCCAACTATCACCTCTTGATTCACAGGCCATTGAATTCTGGATTTGGGGGGCATGATAGCATAGATTAGCTGGTGTTTTAAACATGTATACCACAGCTTAGAGGATGACGCACGAGGCCTGCCATGTGCTTTCCCCAAGCGGGCACCGTAACTCAGCTTTAGCAGACAGCTGCACCATAACATCAGTACTGCTGATTCTTGAATATATGTTAGGACACTTGTGCCTACTGAAATAGTTCTTTGCCATGAAATGGTGCTTTGAGCTGGGACAATATTGCATGGGATGACACAGCCATAGATGAATTATTGTATAATCCAGATGTTAGTATTGATTGTGGAATCCATCCTGTTGAATGCTTCATAGTCTCCATCTCAACCACAATGCCAACCACGTGCCTTGTCCCATTGAGGCAGCAGTGGTGTGGCCAGGAAGAAGAAGATGACTGTTATCCACAAGGCCAGTGATCCAGTCCATCTAGTTTTAGAGAATCTCCTCTGAGATAGATGTTTTCTAAGGGCAGTAATGTGAGACAAAAATATATGTATGCTTTCTGTCCAATTTCAATGGTCCATCCACATAACTCATATCCAGACTTTCTTATCCCTGATCTTCTAGGTGAGTTTATTCCTGGTTCCTGACCAACAAGTCAAGGGGTTTGTCACTGTGCAGGAATCCATGGGTATCTGCCCAGCAGCCAGTCCTCCCCCTTTGTGAGTGAATAAGTATACTGCTTACTATAAAGATTTCTTTTTACTAATGTACTTTATGCCACACCTGAATGGTCCAGTAATAGAATCCAATTTCGTTATGGGTAGCACCATCTCATTTGTGAATTAGGTTCAAATTCTTTCCTTCTCATTCAGAAGGATAGATTTACTGTCACCCCAGATTTTATACCTTTTAGATTTATCACATCCACCTTGCCTCTACAGATTAAGTTTGGTCAACTAGCTTCTGACATTCTAGGATCTCATCATCCCCAATTTATATTAAGGAGCCCGGTTCCACAGAAGCATCTCCATAGCCAACTTTGCTCTACAGAGGGTAGCTACAACTTAACTTCTCAAGTATTTCATTATCCTTTTCATTCGTTAATTTTTTATTGATTTAGAAAAGGTTCGCGTTAAGTAACATGTTTACGTTATACATTCTCAGGTCTTAATCCATCTTAGCATCCCACGTCTTCTGACCCTTTCTTCAGTGCTATAACCAAACAGGCATTCCACTTCATTTACTGTAAGCCATTTTAATGTCCTTGCTTCTGGTAGTCATCCAAATAGACAATTAGCACTGGCTGCAAGTGTCACTGTGATGGAATTTAATTCCAAGTCATGGATGTGCCTCCATATCAATAAAGCCTCCCCATCCCAGCCCTATATTCTGCAACCACTCCCTCAGCCCAGTCCCACACATCAAGGTCCACTTTGGCACATGCTTCCCCAGTTCTTGACGATACATGTCAATCAGGTTCTGCATTTCAGGGCTGCGCAGGTTTCTTCCTCCCACAGAGGAACTCTGCTTGGGTTGTGCTGGGCTCTGAGCCAAGAACTGGACTGACAGCAATGACGGGAGGCAGGAGCAGGTCTTGAATAGAACAAACATTTTACTGCAAAATGCCTGTTTAGTCTACATCATATTTTTAGCAAGTGTAGCTTCTTCTGGAATTGTGAGGGGACTATTTCTGGCAACCTGTAGGTTTCAGGAGTATTTATAGTTTTAAGATTGTCATACTTATCCATCAAAACACCCTCATTCAAGATCTCATTTCCTACCTTTTCTCCAATAATGACCCTGATTTTGAAATCAGAGACCTGTTTAAACTAAATATTATAATTCCTTTTAGCTCTGTCAGATACTTGATCTGATTTTCTGCTAGGCGAGCAAAATGGCACAACCACTTCCAAAGCAGTTTGCCAGTTTCTTATAAATTTTCACAGGCATTTCTCATGTGAGTCAGTTATCAATTCACTGCTTCTCAGCTCCTGATACAACCTTCAACCTAAGCTCTACGATAAACAATGGAATTCCTTTAAGCATTTTCACTTTGAATTGAGCATAATGTTAAGCTTTCTGCTGGAGGGACATTTCCTGGGCTGCGGCTTCTGGAAGTCTCCATGGGGGCGGGGGTGGAGCCCGGGCCCAGGATGCCAGGCCTCTTTGGCCTTGCAGCCTCAGCCAGTTGATCACACTCCTGGAGCCAGTGGTGGAAACCAAACTCCTGCGAGGTTTGCTTGCAGCCCCCTGTGGCCCAGGAGATTGCACTCTGAGTGGCAGCTTCATCTTTACCCATCTGGGCAGCCTGAGGACATCCCACTTGGTCCAGGGCAGGGTGGCAGACACAGCCCTGTGAGCCTGGCTGGGCAGCTCTGAGGCTCCCACAGCTACCCAGCACGGGTCGCGGATCATCTGCGGCCCTACCCGCACTCTGGACGGTGGCCCATGTCTTCCAGCACCTCCAGTCCAGCTCAGGCCTGGTATCTGTGGGCTGAGCCTCATCTTCCCGGTGACGTCTGAGTCCCCTGCAGTGTGTCGCTCCTGGGTACTTCCCCTCAGCCCAGGGTGCTCTGTAGATGGTCTTTATTTCTTATGGTGACTTTTTTTTACCATAGTTTATAATTCTTTACAGTAAACTTCTGTTTGAGCTACTGTGTGATTTCCATCTCCTGAATGGACTAAGGCTGCTGTACCATGTGACCCATTAATTTTATCCCTAGGTATTTACCTAGGATAAATGAAACTGTATTTCTATACAAAGACTTGGAAACAAACAGTTTTATCCTTAAGAGTAAAAAATGGAAAGCAATTCAATGTCCAAAAACAAAAAAGCATAAAAACATTTTGTAGTGTACCCACACAATGGAAATCTACTCAGAAATGAAAAGGAATTAATGATGGATACAAGCAACATCAAGGATAAATGCCAAAATAATAAGCAAAAGAAACAAAGGATTAGAGAAAGGAAAACAGAAATTCTAGTATTAAAAGTCAAAATTAAAATGGCATTCTTAATGAAGGGTCAAGAAGAGGATGAATTAACAGTGACAACTGTTAAGCTATAATAATTTGATATATTGAAGGTGCTCAGATATGACCATGAAAGAGTTATTTACAAAGCTGGTTTTCGCAACAGTATTTAAACTCATTGTATTAATATAAATTAAAATATAAAATATATTAATAGATAAGATTAGAATAATGCAATTAATGTGCTTTACATCTTAATAGTTTCATGATAGTAAAAACACAAAATTTCAAATATACTCTTTCATTGAATTTCTATAATCTTTTAAGGGCAGGATAGATATATGTATCCCCATTTTCCAATTAAGGAAATAAAAGCTCCATCACAATTTATGATTTGCCTGAGCTCACACTGCTAGTAAAGAAAGAAATGGAAGTGTTACCTAAATCGTATTCCTAACCCACTGCGGTTTCTGCTATTCAGCCTCATACAAGAAAACATTTCCTAGTTTTTGTACTTCCCTGGTAAGGGGAGCTATGACAATTACTTCTTTCTCATTGGGGGATAAGGCACATTAAGAGTGGACTACGTTAGTGGAGGTGAAAATAAGGAAGACCATTGAATTTGAGTGTGTGTATTTTTTTCTTTTTTCTCTTTTTAAAATATATTAGCATGCCTCTCTCCTCATGATGGATTTCAGATAATAATGATTATCGCTGTTGGAATTAATTTTCTATGTGACTATATTGTAACCATTTAATCTAACTGACTTGCTTTTATTGGCAATTATGAATTCTTACTATTAATTTAATGAAGGTATACTTTCCTATTATCCATACATTTTATGTAATATTTACAAGTCTGGGCATAAAAACTATAAAGTAATTCTACATAAACCACATTAAATTATGTTCCCAATAATAGTGAGAGCTTCAATATTACTAATGGCAACTTCTATATTTAAATAAAATGCCACTACTTGCAGTTTGCAGGGTGTATGCTCTTTGCATAAAAGTGATGGATTGGTCCTGGTCTATCTACTCTCTGTCCCTGGATCTAACTTGTGACATGATGATGAATATTTACAAGAGGGATGGCCCAAGTTAGCAGTCTTACTTTTGGCCCTCGTGAGTCTAAGAAAAGATAAATCTATGATGCTAGAAGCCTCTATCCATCTCAGGAAAACATCAGAAGATTTGCGCCAGTGATTTATCTAGTTGGAGAAAAAAGTTCTCTTGGAGTCAGATAGCAATATAATTATGTTGTATCATGTTTGACACATCTTGTCTTTCTATGGGGAATAAGATTAATCAGCATCATGGCTAAATGTGAATCAGCTGTCATGCTTGGTATATGTTAAGGTCATGAACAATCTATTTCTTCTGTAACTAGTAGTAATTACTACATTATCTGAGAGACTGTCCTTGGGAAGAAGTGGAGACTAAATATAACCCCGGATTTAGAGACTGATTCTATGGAGACTCGGAGAGGAGAAACGCCCAACGTGACTTTCTAACAGTCATGACTGAAATGTTTCTTGGTATAAATAATGCTCAAAATACAAAGGTTCCTCCCTTTTGCTTCGATTGTGGTTCTTACCACATTCTTATCTGTATTATCACCATTTGTGATTTCATTAACGTGCTACTTTTAAAATCCACAGAGTCCCTTTCTTTGCCATATCAATCATCATGTCCATCAGAGTAACCTGATCACAGTGAACAATGAATGAATGCTTCTTGAATGATAAATTGATGAAGGAATAAATATATTAATTACAGAGGACATGAAATTGCTCTTTAAGGGGACCTAATCCTTTGAAATATTTGCGTGATGTTAGATATATTTTAAGAGTAGAGTCACCAGTATTTAGTGACAAGTTGGATATGGTGTTTGAGAGAAAGAAAAGATCACAGTTTTGGCCTGAAGAACTTAAAGAGTGGAGTTGATATTTGTGGAAATGAGGATGAATTTGCTTGAGTGGATTTGGGGGGAGGGGTGTTGTGAGTTTATTTTTTTAAATTTGTCATCTTCAAGATGTTCATTAGATCCAATTGGAGATAGTTAACTAGGACATTGCATACATGGGTCTGTAGTGAAGGGGAGACATTCTGCCTAGAAATATAAATGTAGGAGTCAACATTTAGATGCTTCAAGCTATGAACCTGAATGAGATCACCAAGAGAGTGGATGAAGATAAATACGAGAGGAGAGGGAAGGAACAGTAAGGAAAGACAGGGAAGAGAAGGAAATAGAAGGGGAAGTAGAGGAGCTAAGAAAGGGACAAGAAGAGAAACTTAGGACTGAGTCCTGGGATGCCCCACCATGAAGAAAATAGGAAACACAGGAAAAGGTGAACATGCTGTATCAGTTTCCCATTGCTGGTTTAAGAGGTTACCATAAATGTACTGGTTTAGAACAACACAAATTTATTCTCTTACAGTTATGGGGTCAGAAGTCCAAAATGGGTTTCACTGGGCTAAAATCAAAGTGTCAACAAGGTTGCATTCCTTTCGGATGCTCCAGGGAAGAATCTATTTCCTTGCTTTTCTAGATTCTAGGAGCCAGCTGAACTCCTTGGATTGCAGCCCCTTCTTCCATCTTCCAAGCCAGCAATCATGTGACTCTGACCCCTGCTGCTGCTGTCACGCCGTCTTCTCTGATCAGATCCTCCCTTCTTCCTCTTAAAAGGACTCTTTGATTCGATTGGAGACACCCAATAAGCCAGGGTGGTATCCATGTTTTAATTTCCTGACTGCTGAAGCAAATAGCATGGAGTGGGTTCACTTAAGCAATGGGAATTTATTGGCTCACGGTTTTTGACGATGAGAAGTCCAAAATTGAGGCACCGTCAAGGTGATGCTTCCTCTCAGAAGTCTGTGGCATCCTGGGGCTGGTGGCATCTCCTGGCTTGTCTGGGTTCTGTTGAATTCTGGCTCCTTCCCTTTTTTTTTCTCTGTGTGTCTGAATTTCATTCGGCTTATAAAGGACTCCGGTTATAGGATTAAGACCCATCCTGATTCATTTGAGGGCCACACCACGTTAGCTGCAGTACCCTCACCAAAAGGTCCTGTTTACAGTGGGTTCACACTCACAGGGATGGATTAAGTTTAGGTACCTGCTTACTTTGGGGTACTTAGCTCCAACTCATCCCAATATGTATCTCAAGATGCCTAAATTACTCACATCTGCAAAGGCCCTTTTGCCTTGGGATATAAAATCTTAACAGATTCTAGGAATTAGGATGTGGACATATTTTGGGAGGAAGGGGCATTGTTCCGCCTACCACAATGATGAATCAAGTAGTAAAGTAGAATTAAAGTCAAGACAGTGTGGTTTCTTGAAAACCAAGGGATGATCATGCTAGTAGAAGAGGGGTACATAAGTATGCCAAATGCCTGCTGGTGGGTCAAGTAAGATAAGAATTTGAAAATGACCGTTGAATTTAATAGATCAATTTGGAGGGCAAAAGTCTTTGGTGTGGATTCAAGGGAATATAAGAGGAGAGAATTGAAGGCAACTAGTATAAACAACTTTTTCAAGGAAATTTTCTCTAAAAGGAAAAGAAAAATGGGGTGATTGAGGAGAAGAGGGAATCATTAGAGTGTTATTTTTTAACAGGAGGAGTAACAATACACTTATATGCTGATTCAGATGAGCTTGAATGATGCAGGAGTGAGTGTTGAACAGCTGGAGTAGGTAAAAATGGCAATGTGATCTAGTACAGATTGGAGGGATTGATCTTATACATGAGTACAGTATGCCATAATAACAGGACGAAGAAAAGTAGATAAATAAACAGATGTGGAGTGTATGTTTTTGTTTGGAAAGTGTGATGGTTAGGCTAATGTGTCAACTCAGCCAGATAATGGTACCATTTGTTTGGTTAAGCAAGCAATGGACTAATTATAATAAAAGGGCATTTCATGGACTTTAATCATCAGTGAGCTGATTGCATTTATAGCTGGTTACATCTACAATCAATTGAGGTGGTTGCCATCAGCAATGAGTGATGTCTCATCCAATCAGCTGAAGGCCTTAAAAGGAGACGTGATTTCAGCATTCAGAGAGAGAATTCCCACCTATTCTTCAGATAGCCAGTGTCTCCTGGGAACTCATCAAGGACCTTCATCAGAGCCCTGGTTTGCAGCCTGCCCTGCAGAATTTGGACTTTGTGCATCTCCACATTCACATAAGACAGTTTTATAAAAATTTACAGATACCTCTTGTCAGTCCTGTTTCCCTAGAGAACCCCAATACAGGAAGAAACGTTAGCGTGAGACTGAAGCAGAAAGTATTAGGACTTACAGGAGAAGAGAGAAAGTATGAAAGAGCCATCTGGGAGAGAGAGCAGCTGGCCTAGGTCGAGGCTATATGATTTCTAGACAGCACTAAGGGCACAATTGAGCTTTGAGGTCATAGATTTAACATGGTGTAAGACATGGGGGTGTGTGTGTGTGTGTTTCTAGTACCATTCATAGGAAAAGAGTTGAATTTAAAAGGTTTTAGACTAAAGAGATTGTGCTAAGTGGTGAAAGGAAGTTGAATTTTAAAGTGGTAAGATTTAACTAGAGTAAGGAGAAAAGAGACCGTATGGGGTTGAGAGCTATTGAAAATGTGATGGAATGAATGGGTTGCTTCATGTCGGTAGGGTTCTGGGGAGAAATAGCTGGATATAAAGGTATTAGGCAGAGCAGGATGCTTAAAATTGAGATTCCTTTGGGGTGGCAGCCATTGGTATTGACGGGATCTAGGGTATCCTTGGGAGTAAATGGCTGAACTAATGAAAGTTCAGTTAGGTGGAGGTGAGGATGTCAAGGACAAAAGAAATAGGTAATACTGGAATAATAATCTACATGGAGAGGGAGATCACCAAAAATACTTTCTTTGGTGGGGTTGGGGGTAGCTCTCTTGACAGGGAGCTAATATTCACTGCTCTAAAAAATGCTGCACTCACTTTCCTTTATTACAGTTGTTAAATTAGCTAAAGTCAGACCACGATAGCGAAGAATCCACTGACATCAAGAAAAGTACAGAGGTCTCCGTTGTGGTCACACAGTTATTGGCTCTACATTGAGCAGACTGTGAGCCCTTGTGTACTTCCTTCTGTTTACTTAAGCTCTCTAAACTTCAGTTTTTCATTTATAAAGGAAGGTAATGGCATCTAATTAATATGTCTATTGTGGAAACTTAATGAAGTAATAATGTAAATGCTTCATGCAGTTCTCCTGACCGGACAGAGCCCTCAAATATATCCATGATTCTTATTAAGATGGACAGGAAATAGCACCCTGGTGAAAGTGCAACTGCTCCATCTCAGCTAATCTTCATAGGCCATGAAACTAGAAAGTGGATCTCAGGAATGCACACAAGATGTTATCATTTATTATTTTATTGACATTAAACATGCATTTATCATTCTCAGTATTAAACATATCACAGAATCCTCTAGGAAACATTTCATTAATAAGTTCCTTAGTTGGCTATACACATGTTGAATTAATTTAGGAAATGCACCTATATTTGAATTCACAGAGTTTTAGTAAATACGTGTACAGGAAGCTTTTTAAAGGCATAATATTTATACAGATTCCCATTACATTTGGCCCATTATATCTGTAAAAATTGCCTTCTTGCCTATTCTATTTGAGCGTTATTAGATAGCAGATGCTGGCTAGATTCACTGCACCCAAACAAGCTAATTTCAGCTCTGTCTGAAGATCAGAGTGACATAAAGAAAAGAAAATTCTACTTAAAAAGAAAAAATGGTAATTCCAAATACTCACTGTAATAAACATTTGTGGCCCATTTCCATGGAATCAAATCTTTCTTCTTCCTGTCTAACCACACCTTTCCTTTGAGTGAGCCGTTACCTCCTGGAAGTGTTACAGCTATCTGATCTGGGCAGGAGGTACCCCATGTCCAGCATCAGCGTAGGCTCTTGTGAATGTAAGCAAATACCCATCCCCACAGAAACTGGTTCTGCCGACCCAGACCTAAGCCAACCAGGGCATGGAATTCCACTGAGCACTGTGATTTATTCATAGTTAGTTCAAAGAGTGCAAATCTAAGCACTTGTTTTTGATGATGGTGAAAGAGATGTTCAAGGGATATAAATAAAGCAAATTTTAGACCTGGTTGCTACTGTCCACCACGGTGCAATCACAAGCAAAGCTATTTTTCAGATGCAAACTTGTGCCTCTCTATTTCTCTGTTACTCTTGAATCCTCTTAAATTGTTTAAGCCATCTTGCGTTAAGTTTTCTGTTTCTTACAACTAAAACTACCCTGAATAATATGCTCCTTTTAGCTTGTCAACAAACTCTTTGAAATGGAGCTATTGAGCTTTATAATGAGTTATTTCATAAAATTTTAGCACACCTGAATATCATATAATCCCATGGTTTATCCTATAATATAATCTCATCTACTATGGGAGTTTGAAAAGCCACTTTCTTCTTTAAAGAATAGTATAATCATCATTACAGTCAGATATATATAAAAAACCTATGTTTTTAGTGAGATGATTAAATAAGATTTTGTTCCTAGAGTACCTAGTCCAGTGGCTGAGACTTCTTGCCTATTGGATAAAAAGAAATATTATTTTTATTTTGTTCCAAATTCTATTTTTATTTTATTCCAAATTTTGAAAGTCCAGAGAAGTAAAAGGCTATCAAGAGACAGGCAATGGGATTTAGGAAAGGGACCCAAAGAGGTGTTTGAGCTGGAGGAAGAGATAAAGGAACAGGGAAGAACATGTCCTGCTGAGGCTCTGCAATGAATACATGAACAGATCTGAAAGGGGGTTGTGAGTTGAAAGTCGGTGAGAAAATCAAAGCGTTGAGGCCCGTGAAGAGGAGAGGTTGGCGATAGGACTGAGATGTGGCTGGCGTGCAAAGATAGAAAGTTTAAACTCACGCTTGAAAGATGAGGCATGTGGTGGTGCGGTGAGATGGAAGCCTCCTCTTGAGCTGCTTCCTCTGTGTTACTGCGTCTTTGGCTCAGAGCAGCACCAAACTTTGACATCCAGCCATTGGCCATTCATCCGATCTGCACGTTAGATGTACTGACTCCAAAAGGCTTGAAGGAATTCGTTAACTCATTCAACAAATGTTTACTGGCCCTCTGATCATATGGCAGATGCTATGTAGACTTGGGGAAACAAGATGAAAAGACATGCTCCTAGCCTTTAGGAAACACAGGATCTAGTGGGGCAATGGATGTGTAAACACGTTCAGTTACGGACATGGAGATGTGGCAAGATGAAGTGAAAGGATAAAGGGGAAAGTATCTATTTCTGGGTAAATCAGACAAGACTTCAAAGAGAAATCTTTTCTATGAATTTCCTTGAAAGTCACTTACTCTCATTATTTGGGTGGGGCGTACACGTTCAGCTGTGTAAAGAAAAACATGGCATAAATCAATGGAATATATTTAGCAAACTGCTGGAATTTTGATTTGGTTGAGTGTGTAGAGATATGTTTGGGGAGAAAAGTGGGGCTTTCTTGAATCCTGCACCAATTTTCCAACTTTCTATGGCAGTCTTTGATTTTGAAATCATAACCAGGCTCAAATTCCAGCCTTTACATTTCTCATTAGGATAAGTTGCTTATTTAGATTCATCTGGAAAAATGGCATAATGGTCACTGCTTTGAATAATTCTGGTTATATGATATAAAGCCTCTGACATACATTGTTTATTAAATGACAATTTTATTATTCTTTGTATTTTCCTAGGCAAAGAAACCATGACCCACTTGCATGCTAAACATTAAACATTAAATGAAAACATTAAACATAAGCAAAACCTCTTTTTAAACTGTTGTTCACTATATCTTATACTCCAGAATTACCTGGGGTATAACAATTATACTCCTACTTATAATAATTATAAGTAGGTGTCAATAATTTTGTAGCATTCAGGGATGAAAGAATAGATAATGAATTGGCCAATATGCCATAACAGTTATTGACAGTACTGTAGCTAAAACCCATTTCTCCTGACTTACTACTATATTTTCCATCATCATCCATAACATTTTTTTGATTTTGTATTATTCACTGTCATAAATATCCTAGTTATTTATATATCTGTGATATCTCACCAGAATTTGACTATGAGTCTGACTTTGGGCTCCTAAAACATTTCTCTGAAATGCAGAGCAATTGAGTACATCCTTTCATCTCAAATTGTCTTACCAGTTTCCATTTCTTCTTGTCACCTAGACCTTCATAAGAATCTTCATAAAGTTGTACCACTTAAAATAACATTTGTAAAATAAGAGCAATCTGTACTCTTTTGTACTCTTGTAGGAAAAAAATCCCTTTGTTTTATTTTGAGCTTAAAGGATACTCTCTCCAAACTCAAACACAGGATTACTGTACCATGGAAGGCACTTATGTAGGAATGATGTTGTGAACTAAATTTTCTGCAGAGTATTCGTCTCGGTGGATTTCAGAATGTGAATCCTCAAAATATAAAAGTATAAGGATTCTTGTTAATAGAAGCTTACAACTAGATGGGTCTCAGAATCATTTATTGATTTTATAAAGGAGGAAACTGGAATTCAGGGATATTAAATAAACCACTCCCAGTCAAAGGCTATGTTAGAGGGAAAGCTACAGCTAAAATCCAGGTCTTTCCAGTTCCACTTACATGGAGTTTTTCCTTCTTTTTCCTCTCCTTTTCTCCTCATTCCTTTTCTCCTCTCCTGCCCTCCCCTCCCCTCTCCTTCTCTTCTCTTTCCCTCCCTTCCTCCCTCTCCCCTTCTGTCTTTCACTTTTTCTTGTCGTGCTTGCTGGCTTGCTGTCTTTCGTCACTCAGTTTTATTCTTTTCTATTGGGTTGAATGATGGAACCCTAATGTCCAGTGGGTGGTCACGTTACTTAGTGATAATAGTGGCAACTGTGTTTTGTCAGGTCAAGTTTTATGGTAAGCTATTTCTCTGGTTATATATTTAATTTATTATATCATCCTGACTCAGAGGAGAAATTATAATTTTATTGCTTTCTATTCAGGGGCCTAGTTTACGTTTCTATTAAAACCCTAGAGTCACATCACAACATCAACTTCTATGTTGTTACACTTCGCAAAGGGACTAATGGAAATTCATCCTGAGGGTAGTAGGCTAGAACCCACAGGGTGAATCCTGCTTCTTTCTGCTTTCATTCAAGTCTTCTGTTTGTTTGTTTGTTTAAATTTCAGAAATTGAGAGATGGTTTAGAACTATCCACTTTTAATATCTTGGCAGCAGAAGTCTTGATTTCTATTTCCAGCCACACCCCTGCATTACTGCCGAGCACTGAGTCAGTCACGGCCGCTGCCTGCCCATTTTGCTGTTTTTAATGAGGCTAAGGAAGAATAGGTGCCCTCCAGCTTACCTTACAGGACTGCCCTGCGGAATAGTGAGATCACATGCATAAAAGAACTTGGAGCACAAAGAATGACATCAATTATTTCTTTGAATTAATCTCATGAGATGAATTCATAACTTTATAGTGTGGCATTACACTGCAGTTTCAGGTGTTCAGTGACAACCTACAAAAAGCTCTCTCTGCTGTGTAGCTGTTGAAGTCTTATAAAGAGAATAATAGAGTAGGGAAAATGAAGACACTTTCTGCAAACTCTGCAATAGCTATGTCTAGAAAACTCATGGAGCAACACTGAATGTCAGTGGAGAAGTTACCTAGACCACGCTCTTAGCTAGCCCACCTGCAACATTTCTGGCAGGTGGTGATGTAACTCTGGTTGAATATCTCTAGGGGTAAAGCCTCCACTACTTTTTAAGACAGCCAGTGAGGGACAACACTCATGGTTACAAAGTCCACCCTTTGACGGATCTGGAGTCGTGCTTACGTCCCATGGTGAATGTGATCTTACTTTTTCTACCTCTCATCCTTCCTATGTTTCAGGAACTATCTGCCATTTATTAAGTCTTCTCTTACCCTGATTAAATATCCCCTAGTCCATCTCTTTCTCCATTTTGAATCCTGCTTTCTGCAGAGACACTTGTTTGCTTATACCTTGAGTAAAATGTAGTGTCCACATCTTTGCCCAGCATTATAGCCATGGAGGTGTTCTGCCTGGATGGCCTTTCTAGAAAGAAAGTGAGAACCAGCTGTGAAGGGTACGGTAAGCAGAAAGCCTCCAGCTAAAGCACCTTCAGGATCTACTGCAACGTTTGAGCTGGGGCAAGGAGCCTCCTCAGCAGCCTCATCCAGTGGCTGGACCTGGTGATGTGCGAGGACCTGGCCATTTCTCCTCAACGCTGAATTCCTCTGTAGGCAATTTATTTTGCACCTAAGCTCACTGCTGAGCTAGAGGGGACCTTCTCAGAGAAGTAACATGGAGTGAGGCACATTTCACCTCCACTTTACCCTCCTTCCTTTCCCCTCTCCGTTCACATATGTCAGGCAGCAGCACATTCTGAAGGGTGCCCTGGCTACTCCTGCACCCTCTCTCTTTTATCTTTTTCAGGACTTATTCCAGCTCTCCCTCGTATTTCTAACTCCATCTGCTTAGTGGAAGACCTGGTTGAGCAGTTGGCACAATATGCTTCCTGCCTAACCTTTGTCCGGTCTTTTCCAAATTCTTTAAAGCAGTGGGAGACAATAGTGGGGGTCCATATTAGGATTAAAGAGTGGGAGGAATATTGGACTCCCTAAATTACTCTGGTGCATCATCTCCTACTACTCAAATCAGCTGGAATTATCAGTCTGAGAACACTGGATCCCATGTAAAACATTCCAAATTTCCTCCTCCTTGATTTCAGAGTTCAAAAGACTTTAGTAACGGGTATGAATTTCTGAATAATTTCTGTAAGCCTTCCAAACTGATGTAAACCCTCATATTAGTTACAGCTTAGAAACTAAGTTTTTTCTTCCTGAGCTTCTTGCCCAGATAACCCTCCTTTCTTATATGGTCTCTGAACTCAGAATTTATCTTCCCATTCATGGCTTCACCTCACTTTTATGCCCACACTTGTAACCATTTCCCTGGCGTTTACCTTTGAAGCACTTTCTTGAGCACAATTATCATTCTCGAGATAAAATCCCCCATTACTTCTAGCCAAGTCCTTATAACACACATCTCCGTGTTGTTCACTGTAGACAGAACTCTGGGTTGTTGCCTCCAGGTCGCTGTGCAGGAATTCAAAGGTTCTCAAAACCTTAAGTATTTTAATAGAGCTGAAGATTGCAGCCACAAGCATGCTGCGTAACTCATGTCATCACGCCCAGGAGTAAAGAAAGAGAAATCTCCTAGGTCTGTTGAAGTAAAGAAGTAGACGGAGGGTAAGGAAGTCATTGCCCAAAGTTTGCCTTCATCACGTTCCAGCCTATGCCTCTCTGTCTCCCCCTCTCTCACTGTCTCTCCCTGACTCCTTCCTCTCCTTCGCTCTCTCCTGTCTCTCTGTCTCTCTCTCTCTTCTTGCTGATGCACCATGGTCTTGGCTTACACCTCTTGTAGTGCTTGCAGCCCTTTCTTAGAGGTGTGCCTTCAGGCACAAGCAGCTTTACGCGTGGAGGACGCATCTGCTCTCCCGTTCTGTGTTGCAGTTCAAGGTGCCAAGAAGGAAAAAAATGTTAGTAAGCTCAGATGTGTGTCTATTGATTTTCTATCTTCCTGTTAATCCCATCACTCCTCTCTCAGACCTCTCTATTGTCCACAGAGAACATTTCTTGATCGGCTTCTCCTGGAATCTACCAAAAGTCCATTTTCCATAGGCTGTCAGTAGCATATCCCTGGCTACATGCTGGTTTAGAAAGTAATCTGCTTTTCTATAGCTGGAGTGCTCGGCATTATCGTTTTACTTCTCTAACTGCTGCCAAAGCAATATACGAGACATGGGTTGACTTTCAGAATGGGGGTTTATTAGCTTGAGAGCTCACAGTTCTGAGGCTCGAAAGTGGTG
>JAQZBX010003908.1:0-62854 GCA_029593785.1 Cabassous unicinctus
AGGAAAATTTCTGCTCAGCATTTGTAGGTCATTAAAATACATGCATGTGATTATTTGGTTTATGAGTAAATAATTTATTTTATAAAGTAGACAACTAAAATATATTCATTAAGATTAAATAATTGACATTTAGACAACTGTATACAGCTGCATGGTACCTATGATTAACCTATTAAAACGTTAGGAGTAACGTAAGTAAACAAATTAAGCTATAATTCAACTATGCACACGGATAACATCTAACAATTTTAAATAAATTCAAAACTAATAAAAATATTCTCATGCAGGAACTTTTACTGCTTTTAGTTCTAGATATCTTTTTCAGTTTTAAAGTCATGTAGATGTCTACATTGCTTGAAAGAACATTTATTTCTAGAACAAAATTTTAAATTATCCATAAAAATCTCTGAAATGGTACTGATTCATTCTATCCGATGGTGTCAAAAATCAGTTGGTTTGGGGAGCAGATGTGGTTCAAGCAGTTGAGCACCTGGTCCAAGGATGGGAGGTCCCAGGTTCCATTCCCAGTGCCTCAAAAAAAAAATACTAAAAAACAACAAGCAATGAAATGAAAATACCAACTCAGGAGAGCCAATGTAGTTCAGTGTTTGAGCACTATATTCCCACTTATGAGGTTCCAGGTTCAATCTCCAGCCCTGATAACTCAAAAAAAAAAAATCAATTGGTCTTAGAGTTTTGCATCTATACTTTATTGTAGTGTTTACCATGATATATTATTTTAGCTCATATTTTTGTTCCAACATTGGACTTTTCACTGAGGATAGAGTTCATTCTGAACATCTTTCCATATCTAGTATTTATCACTGTAAATAAGAATATCCTATCAAAAACATGGACATTCATTTAAATGTATTAATTGGTTGAATAAATAAAAGAATGGATGTTAATTTACTTCTGAAAAATTACTTAATCTACAACCATATTTCCAAAAGTTTTTTTTATCAAAACTGACTACATTGAGTTAGTTATGATTTGTAATGGTTAATTTGATGTGGCAAACTGGTTACGTTTTGATGGCCAGTTGTTTGTCCAAATACCTGCCTGGTTGTTACTGTGGAAGTATTTCCTGGATGGGGTTAGCATTTGCATTTAGTTGACTCTAAGTAAAAAAGGTGAATCTCAGAAATGTAGGTGGTCCTCACCCAGTCAGTTGGAGGTCTTAAAAATGAGATCTGAGAGTTTCAAGAATCAGAAGGAATTCTGCCTCAAGACCACACCTCCCATTCCTCCTTGGCCTCCCCAAAATGATCTGACTAAAGACTTCAACACCATTTCTCCAGATTTCCAACCCCTGGTCTGCTCTATGAAATTCAAAATTGCCAGAAAGAAAGAGGTTAGAAAATGTGGGATATTATAAGCATAGCCTTAATGAGCATCCCTCTTAAATATGACTATGTTCATTTATTCACAGCTTATTTTTTACCTTTTAAAAAAATAATTTATAACATATAGAAAAGTTGAAAAAATAATAAAGAGAATTGGTATATTCCTTTACTATTGAATGACTTCTTTGTGTACATGCACATACACACAAACACATGCACACAAGGCCGCAAACACAAAAAAATGGTAAATCAGAGAGAAAGGGAGAAGGAGGAGGAGGAGGGGAAGAAGAAGGAGAAGAAAAAGAAAAGGGAAGAGCAAGTGTTAAATGAAAGCATTTTGGGGACATAGGAAATGTCCTTCCTGACATTGCAATGACGGATACAGGCCATGGTACATTTTGTCAAAACCTATAAAATTGTGTGGGGAAAAGTGTAAACTATAATGTAAACTATAGCCTATGGTTAGTAGCGATGCTTCAATTTGTGCTCATCAATTGTAACAAATGTACCACACTAATGAAGGATGTTGTTAATGGGGGAAATTGTGGGAGGGGCAGGGGTGGGGCATTTGAGAATCTGCAATATTTTTGATGTAACATTTATATAATCGAAAGCTTCTTTAAAAATGAAAAATACAATTTGAAAAAAGAAGAAAATGAAGAGGAAGGAGGAAGAGGAAGAGGAAGAGGGGCAGGATGAGGAAGAAGAGAAAACTTGCAGATAATAGTTATAAGAATTATGGTACTTCATTTAAATCTTCAGTGTGTATTTCCTAAAATAATGGACAATTTCTTTCATAGCATTCCTCGAATATCAAAATCAGGAATTTAATGTTGGTGTAAATCTCTCTTATCTCTAGACATTATTCAAATATTGCCAATTACTCACTGTTAGTACCAAAATTTGTATTAGTCAAGTTTCCCCAGAGAAACAGAACCAATAGGATATATGTGTGAGTGATAATGTGTGTGATTCATTGTAAGGAATTGGCTCTGGAGATTGTGGGGTCTGGCAAGTCCCAATTCTGTACAGCAAGTCAGAAGCTAGAAATTCCAGGAGAAGTGGAGAGGAAGTGTTTAGTCAGACTGTGTAACGAAGGTTGAGGCTGAATGGAGGTTGTAGTCTAGAGTCAGAATTTCTTCTGTTTCTTGAAACCCTCAGTTCTTGCTTTGAAGACGTCTAACTGTCACTGCAACATCATTCAGGAGGATTCCAATGTCCTAAGAATGCCCCCATGTTACACCTAGTTTTCCCTCTTCCTTCCCTCAGGACCTCTGGTGGCCACTGTCTCCACATCAATGATAAAACTTCTTCCATTACTAGAATAACAATAAGTCTGTAGTAGAATAGCAGTAAGTCTACTCTAGTCCATTGTTCATCCCAGAGATTAAACTATAATGTAAACTATAATCCACACCAAAAAAAGTTTAATCCAGTTTATGAAAACTAGTAAATAAATGTCATGTTATGCCAGAAAAAAAAAGAAAGACCTTTAACTGATTTGCTGAGGACAATCTCCTTTACATAAAGTCAACTGATTGTAATTGCTAATCCCATCTGCAAAATACCTCCACAGTAACAACTAGGCCAGTGTTTGACCAAACAACTGGACAGTATAACCAAGTTGACACATAATTTGATGCGATAGCCTTCAAATAACCCATTAGATAACCCAGTAATAGCCATGTTTTAGTCATTTGCTAACCTTTGACTATAGATTTTTTTCTTTCACATTCTGTCCCTAACCTCTGCCTATCTTACTCACTTTTTCTTCATCCATTCTAGCCTCTCACTCTTAGCTCCATCCCTGATCTTCCAGATAATCAGTAACTTTTTATTATTTAATGCACTACTTCTGAATAACAAATCCTGTGGCTTGCAAATTATGGGAGTTTCTCAATTGTCAAAGGACAACTTTTTTCCCCTTGGATGACCTAAGGTGGTTGTTTTGTTTTAGAGTTTTATAATACTTCTATAATGCTTTTGTAATGTTTCATTATGATGTGTGATAAGTAACAAGTGTTGATATTATTAGAGCAGTTTCTTTAAATATGGGGAAATGAGGCACAGATTAAGTAAATAAGAGGCTAAAGGGGATTTAAGTACATAAAAGGTAATGATAGAAATCATCTATTATTGACTAACTGAAATTTTGGTTGAACAAAGCAATTAAGATATAGCTAATAGAGCTGTAAAGCTTGTTAAAGTTGTGGTTACTTCATGGAAGTTTCTATTTGCAGTAACTGAAAGATTTCCAAACCCTTCAACTTCTGCTCAGTCACTCTGGAGTTGAAGTAAATGTAAGTTGTTATTATTTTGAATTCATTTATGCTCTATTCATTTAAATATACGTTTGTTGGGTGTCTAGTTTATGGTTTATAGAGATGGTTCCTGAGGCATAATTCTTGCAGAACCAAGAGACACATTTGAAAACAAATAATTATGATAATGTAGGTGCTAAACTCTAGATATATATGAGGAAAACATATTCTGCAACAATTGTTTCTGTTTGGGAGCATCAGGGAAAATTACCAAGAAGAGGTGGGTTTAAAGCTGAGTCTGGAAGGAAGAAGTATGCACCAGGAAGAAGAGGGGAAGAAAACTCCAGGTGGGGGAAAACACAAATTAGCATAGAAGAAAGAAAATGATAGCTCAATGTGGTACAGAGCACAGTGAGGTGATGGGAGCACATTGAAAACAGGTTGCCTGTTTACCTGGCAGATAGATTGGAAAGGCTCTTGCTGCCCATTAAAGAGAAGCTTCAACTTCTTTATTAATACTTTACTAACTGATAAAAAAAGCCCATTATTTTTTTTCTCTCAAGCACTCCCTTTCCCTCTCCCCTCCTCCTTAACCCTCTCCCAGTAACTTCTAATCTGCTTTCTGTTTATGCAAATTTACCATTTCTAGTAATCTTTTAGAAGTGGTATCACACAATTTTCATCCTTATGTTTTCACAGGGACTGCATCATTTTACATTCCCATCAACCCATCACAACGCACTAGAGTTAAAATTTCTCTGCATCCTTTCCAATACGTGGTAATTTCCATCTTTCAAATCATAGCCATCCTTGTGGATGTGAAATGGTATCTCATTTTGATTTTAATTTGCATTTCCCTACTTGCTAATTATGTTGAGCATCTTTTCTTGGATTCATTGGCCACTTGTATATCTTCTCCAGAACGATGTATGTACAAGTATTTGCCCATTTTAAAAATTTTGCTTATCTTTATTGTTGAGCTGTAGGAGTTCTTTATATATAATGGATATTAAACTTGTATCTGATATATGGTTTGAAACTATTTTCTCCTATTCTGTAAGATTTTTTACTTTCTTGATAATTTCCTTTGGTGCACAAAAGTCTTTAATTTTGACAAAATCAAATTTATCTGTTTCTTCTATTGCTCGTGCTTTGGGTGTCATATTTAAGAACTTTTTGCTGAATCACAGGTCATGAAAATTTGCTTCTATTTTCTTAAGAGGTTTATAGTTTTAGCTCTTACATTTAGATCCTTGGTCTGTTTTGAATTGCTTAATATATAGTGTGTGTGGTACGGGTCTGCCTTCATTCTTCTGCATGTGAATATCCAGTTTTTCTGCACCATTTGTTGAAGAGACTATTCTTTCCCCTCTGCATTAAGTTCTTTCAGCCATCTTTTGTAGTTTTAGTATTTAAGTCTTTTGTATCCTTAAATTTATTCCTAGATAAATTTATTCCTAGATATTTTATTCTTTCAGTTGCTCTCATAAATGGAAATGTTTTCTTAAATCCTTCTTAAGATTGTTCATTACCAGTATATAGAAACACAGTTGTTTTTGCCACTTGATCTTGTACCCTAACACTCATACTGAATTAACTTATTAGCTTTAATAGTCTCCTTTTGGGTTCCTTTAGGTTTTCTATATATAATATCATGTCAACTACAAATAGATATTTTTATTCTTCCTTTGCAAATTTGATACCTCTTATTTCTTTTTCTTGATTGCTATGGCAAGTACTCTAGTATAATATTGAGTAGCAGTGGTGAAAGTGTGTATCCTTGCTTCTTTCCTGATCTGATGGGGAAACTGCATTTTTCAGTATTGAAAATATGTTGTTTAACTGGTTTTTCATAAATGGTCTTTATCATGCTTCTGAGCATTTTTATCAAGAGGTTACATTTTGTCAAATGCCTTTCTGCATCTATTGAGGTAATTTTTTGTTTCATTCTAATTATGAAGTGTATTATATTGATTTTTCATATTTTGATATTGACATTTTGTATTTTGAACACACTTGGTCATGGTGTATAAACTTTTAATATGCTATTGGATTTCGTTTGGTAGTATTTTGTTAAGAATTTTTCCATCTATATTCATAAGGGAAAATAGGCTGTAATTTTATTTCCTTGCCATGTCAGAATAACACTAGTCCCATAGAATGAGTTAAGAAGTATTCACTCCTCTTAAATTCTTAGGAAGAGTTTTAGAAGGATTAGCATTTGTTTAAATGTTTGATAGAATTCACAGTTAAGCCATCTGGTCCTGGACTTTTCTTTGGTGAAGGTTTTGATTATTGATTCCATCTCTGTCCTTGTTATAAGTTTATTGATGTTTTCTACTTCTTCTTAAGTCATTTTATATAATTGCTGTGGTTTCTAGGAATTTTTTTATTTCTTCTAAAGTATCTAGTTTGGTGCAATAAGATTATTCATAATATTCTCTTGTAAGCATTTTTATTTCCGTAAGTTCATTAGTTTTATCACTATTTGGCTTTCTGGTTTTGATTATTTGCATATTTTCTCTTTTTCCTTTGACAGTTTAGTTAAAGTCTTGCCAATTTTATTGAATTTTTCGAAGAACCAGCTTTTTATTTTGTTTATTCTCTCAATTGATTTCCTCTTTTCTATTTCATTTACTTCTGCCATAATTGTAATTATTTTCTGTCTTCTGCTACCTTTGGGTTACTCTACTCTTGTTTTTCTAGTTTCTCAAGAGGTAAAGTTAGGTTATTACAGATATTCCTTCTTGTTAATTACAGGCACACATATCCATAAATTTCCCTCTGTGTACTACCTTTGCTACATACCATGTGTTTGTAAGGTTGTGTCTTTGTTTTCATTGGCCTCTAAGTATTTTCCATTTTACCTTTTCATTTCTTCTTTAATCTATTGGTTTTTTTATGTGCAGTTTAATTTCCACATATTTTTTTATTTTCCAGTTTTTCTTTTGTTACTGATTTCTAGCTTCATTCTATTATGACCAAAGAAGTTACTTTTTTATGATTTAAATACTTTTAAATTCCTTTAGACTTCTCTTGTGCCCTAAGAGATAGTCTATTCTAGAGAATAATCCACCTTTACTTGCAAAAATTATCTTCTGCCAGTGTTGCATAACGGGTTTTATATATGTCAATTAGATCTGGTTGATTTATAGTGTTGTTTAAGCCTATATTGCTTTATTGATCTTCTGTTTAGATGTTTTATCAAGAATTGAAAATGGTGTATTGAAATATCCAACTTTTGTTGTAGAAGTGTCTATTTCTCCTTTCCACTCCTTCTGTTTGTCTCATCTATTTTAGTCCTCTGCTGTTAAGGACCTATATGTTTGTACTTGTTAAATCTTCTTGTTTAATGGACCCTTTCATGAATATTTAATGTTTTTCTTCATCTCATATAGCAGTTTTTTACTTAAAGTCTATTTTGTCTGATATTAGTATAGCTACCCTACTTTCTTTTGTTTGCTATTTGCATGAAGTTTTTTTTGCAATTCTTTCATGGATCTTTCATGGACCCATCTAATTTAATCTAAATTAAACAGCATATAATTGGATAGTGTTTTTAAATCCATTCTGCCAATCCCTGGCTTTGGAGTAGAAAGTTTACTTGATTTAAATTTAGGGAAATTAGTGATAGGTCAAAAGTTTCATCTGCTATTTTTCTAATTGTTTTTTATTAAGTTTCACAATTTTTTTGTCCCTCATTTCCTCCATTACTGCCTTGCTTTTTGTTTAGAGGATCTTTTGAAATAAGTCATTTTCTCTCATATTTTTTCCTTCTGTGTAGACTTTTTAGACATTTTCTTTGTGGTTACCATGAAGATTAATTTTAGCACACTAAATCTATTGCAATTTAGTTTGTTTTGGTCCCAACTTTACTTCAATAACCTACACACACACAATAACTATATCCCTCCATCTTTCCCTTTTATATTGTTCATGACACAAATTAATCTTTACTTATTGTGTGTCCAGTAACAAAGACTGTTACTTTGTATTGGTCAGCCAAAGGGGTGCTGATGCAAAGTACCAGAAATCTGTTGGCTTCATAAAGGTTATTTATTTGGAGTAGAAGCTTACCATTACAAGATCCTGAAGTTATCTTGTACATAGAAGGTACTCTCTAGGTACCCTTACACATTCTGTGTTAATGCATTGGAAGACTAGATATAGTTAAGATGTCAATTCTACCCAAACTTATTTACAGATTCAATGCAATCCCAATAAAACTCTCACAGCCTTTTCTGCAGAAAAGAAAAAGCCAATTATCAAATTTATCTGGAACTGTAAGGAGCCCAGATAGCTAAAAATGTGTTAGAAAGTACAATAAAGATGGGGGATGCTCACTTCCTGACTGTAAAGCATATTATTTAGGTAAGTGGTAAAAACAGCATGATACTGGCATAAAGACAGATGCATTGACCAATGGAACCAAGTTGGGAACTCAGAAATAAATCCTCACATATATAGTCAAGTTATTTTTGACAAGGCTGTCAAGTCCTCCCATTTGGGAAAGAACAGTCTGTTCAACAAATGGTCCTGGGCAAACTGAATATTCATATACAAAAGAAAGAAAGAGGACCCTTATGTCACACCTTATACAAAAATTAACTCAAAATGGATGAAGGACCTAAACGTAAAAACAACAACCATAAAACACTTAGAAGGAAATGTAAGAAACATCTTCAAGCTCTTCTGGTAGGCAGTAGTTTTTCAAACCTTATACCAAAAGCATGAACAACAAAAGAACAAATAGATAGTTTGGGCTTCAACAAAAGTATACACTTTTGCACCTCAAAGGACTCTGTCAAAAGGAAACCCAATCAATGGGAGAAAATATTTAGAAATCATATATCCTTAAGGGTTTAATATGCATGATATATAAAGAGATGCTACAACTCAACAGTAATAAGACAAACTACCAGATTTAAAAATGGGCAAAAGGCTTGAATACACATTTGTCCAAGGAAGAAATACAAATGGTGAAAAAGACATGAAAAAATGTTCAGCATCACTAAGGATTAGGGAAATGCAAAGCAAAACTACAATGAGATATCATTCCACACCTACTAGAATGGACATTATTAAAATGTTGGAGAACTACCATGTTGGGTGGATATGGAAAGATAGGAATACTCATTCACTGTTGGTGGGAATGAAGATTGGTAGAGCCACTGTGGGGTGCTGTTTGGCAGTTCCTAAGGAAGTTGAATATAGACTTGCCATGTGACTGGGCAATACCACTACTAGGTATTACCCAAAAGAACAGAGAGCAGTGACATGAACAGACATCTGCACACTGATGCTCATAGCGGTATTATTCACAATTGCCAAAATTTGGACACAACCCAGGTGTCCATCAACCTATGAATGGATAAACAAATTGTGGTGTATACACATGATGGAATATCATGCACCTGTAAGAAGAAATGAAGTCATGAAGCATATGATAACATGGATGAATGGGATCATAATGTTGAGCAAAGCAAGCCAGACACAAAAGGACAAATACTGTATGATTGTACTATTATGAGCAAAATATGTTGGTAAGCTCATAGAGTTAATAATTAGAATACAGGTTGCCAGAAAATTGAATGAGGGTACAGAATGGAAAACTGAGGTCTAGTTTGTGCAGAATTGGTAAAATGGTTGTAAATCTTTGGAAATTAATAGAAATGGTGAAAGCACAACATATTGTTTGTAACAAGTGGCATTATTATATGGTATGACAGTGGTTGAAAGGAAAATTCTAAGGACATGGGTATTGCTAGAAGGAAAGCAAAAAAGGAACATGGCATTGTATAATATAATGAAACCATTTGTGAATTATGAATATGTGTAATATTGTATATATGATGGTTTTTACAAAATATCAATACAAATAAACCAGAGAGACAGAAACAGAATAACAGTTATGAATAGCAGGGGAAGGATAGAGAAATTGAGAGATGATGAATAATTTTGTTTGTCTGTTTAATCATTATTATTGTTACTGGAATGATGAAAGTGCTCTAAACATGATTGAAGTGATGATGGACATCTATGGTTATATCAAACACCACTGACTAAACTTTGGATGGATTTACACCTTATTAATATGTATAAATAAAATTGATTTGTTTAAAAAGTGAGACCTCCTCAAAATAAAACACATTTGTTCTTCAAAAGACATCATCAATAAATTAAAAAGGGCAGCATAGTCAATGGGAGACAATAATCGGAAAACACATATTCTATAAGAGTTTAATATTCATGTTATATAAAGAGATCATACAACTCAAAGAAAAACAAACAAACAACCCAATTAAAAATCAGTGAAAGACTTGAATAGACATTTTTCCGAAGAAGACCAAATGGCCAAAATGCACATGAAAAAATCTTCAACATCACAAGCTATTAGGGAAATGCAGATCAAAACTAAAATGATATACCATTTCACTTTATAGAATGGCCATCAATTAAAAAAAAAACCAGAAAACTACAAGTGCTGGAGAGGATATGAGACACAGGAACATTCCTTCACTGTTGAGGGGAATGTAGAATGGTGCAGCCTCTGTGGAAGACAGTTTGGTGATTCCTCAGGAGGCTGAATATAGAACTGTTGTATGATCCAGCTATCCTGTTTCTAAGAACATATTCAGAAGATCTGAAAGCAAGGAAGGGAACAGGCATTTGCACACCAATATTCAGAACAGTATTATTCACAATTGCTAAAATACGGAAACAGCCCAAGTGTCCATCAACAAATGAATGGCTATAGAAAAGGTGGTATATATATAATGGAATGCTATTCATCTGCAAGAACAAATGAAATTGGGATGCACATGACAACATGGATCAGTCTGGAGGACATGATGTTGAGTGAAATAATCCAGACACAAAATGACAAATATTGTATATTCCCACTAATATAAACTAATTGTGATGACTAAATTCATGGAGGTAAACTCTAGAGTACAGGTTACTAGGAAATAGAATGTGTGTTGAGAAAGGAAGCTGATACTGAATATATAGAGAACTTTTACTGAGGTTTATTATAAAAATGTGGAAATGAATAAAGTTGATAACACATTATAGTGAGTATAACTAATATGGCTAATTCATAAATGTGATTGTGGCTGAAAGGGGCAGTGTGTGGATATAAATGTGAATTGAAAAGAAGCTAGAGCATAATCTAGGGAATGTAAAACATAGTGATTGCAGTGGTGGTTGAAGATTGTGGTTAATACTATAAATATAGTTAGTTCCTAGTTTGTAATAAAAGCTTCACAACAATGCAAAATGGTAGTGGTGGGGTGATGCATGGGATACTGCCTGATGATATGCATGTTTGTTTTGTAAGTTCAAAACTTTTACCATACACTTACATTTTATATATGTGCATGTATGTATGATATACTTCAATAAAATTTTATAAAAACAAAAAAGAGATTATACAACTCAATGATAAAAACCCAAGCAAACCAAATGAAAAACGGGCAAAAGACTTGAATAGGCATTTTTCCAAAGAGAAAATACAAATGGCCAAAATCACATGAAAAAATGTTCAATATCACTAGCTATTATGGAAATACAAATCAAAAATACAAAGAGATACCATTTCACACCTTATAAAATGGCAATTATTTAAAAACTTGAAACAACAAATGCTGGAGAGGTTGTGAAGAAATAGGAACAATCCATCAAGGCTAGTGGGAATGTAGAATGGTGCAGTCTCTCTGGAAGACAATTTGGTGGAACCTCAAGAGGCTGAATATAGAACTGCTGTAGGACCCAGCAATCCTGTTACTAGGAATATATTCAGAAGAACTGAAAGCAAGGATATGAACTGACATTGGCACACTGAAGTGCATTCACAATTGCTAAAATATGGAAAAAGCCCATGAGTCCAAAAACCAATGTATAAACAAATTGTGGTATATACATACAACGGAATACAACTCATCTTTAAGAAGAAATGAAGTCTGGATCCATATGACAATATGGATCAGCCTTAGTGGACATTCTGTTGAGTGAAATAAGACAATCACAAAAGGACAAACTGCATGGTCTCACTAACATGAATCAAAATAGATGAGTAAACCCATGGATGTAAATTCTAGAGTATAGGTTACTAGGAGAGCAAATGTGGGTTGAGAATGGGAGTTGATGCTAGAGAACAACCTAAGAATGTATATCATAGTAATTTCAGTGGTGGTTGAAGACTGTGGTTAGTAGTATAAATATAATAATGTTCTCCTTTTACAAAGTGTTAAGAATATGTTGATAAACGGGATAATTACCACTAATGTAACTTATGGATGATAGTAATATTGTAAAATTTTTGCAGCAATATCAAAAAACATATTATATCAATTCTAATGGACAACAATAGAAAGGTATAAGGGGATATGAGATTTTTCCTTTTGAAGGTATGAAAATGTTCTTAATAAATGTGATGACTGAAGTGATGATAGCACAACTCTGTGAAGAATATGAGAATGCCTGAGTGTACACTTTGATTGGATTGTACAAAACATGGGACTGTATAACACAGTGAATCCAGTGATGGAAGATGGATATGGTTAACAGAACAAATATAGGAAAGCTCTCTCATGAACTATACACATATTTAATACTAATACAGGGTTTTAATAATTGGGTGGGTTTGGGGAAAAATACACCAAATGAAAGATATGGTCTGTACTTAGTAGTAGTATTTTGACAAAGCTCTTTCATAATTTGTGACAAATGTTTCACAACAGTGCAAGGTTTTGTTGGTGGGTTGAGGTATGGGATACATGTATGATGTTATACATGTTTGTTTGGTGAGTTCACAACTTTTACTAAACACTTATTGTTTATGTATATTCATGTATGAACTATATATGTCATCAGAAATTTTTAAATAAAAAGATTAATATGCAAATATCAGCAGTGTTTCTATACACTACTAATGATAAATCTGAGGAGGAAGTCAGAAAAACATCCATTTACAATAGCGACTAAAAGAATCAAATACTTAGGAATAAACTTATCCAAGGACATAAAGAACCTATATGGAGAAAAGTACAAAACATTGCTAAAGGAAACTGAAGAAGACTTAGGAAGGACATTCTATGTTCATGGATTAGAAGACTAGATATCACGAAGATATCAATTCTACCCAAGCTTATTTACAAATTCAACACAACCCCAATAAAAATTCCAACAGTCTTTTTTTACAGGAATGCAAAAAACACTTATCAAAATTTTTGGAAGGGTAAGGGGCCCTGAATAGCCAAAAATCTGACTAAAAAGAATGAAATTGAAGGACTTTCACTTCATGATTTTAAAGCCAATTACTTAGATACAGTGGTGAAAACAGCATGTACTGGCAGAAAGATGGGCATATTGACCAATGGAAGTGAATTGAGAATTCATAAATAGACTCTCCCATCTATGGCCAAGTGATTTTTGACAAGGCTATCAACTCTCCGAGCTGAGTCAGAACTGTCTATACAACAAATGGTGCTGGGAGAACTGGGCATGCACATTGAAAAGAAAGAAAGAGGATTCCATCTCACATCTAATACAAAAATTAACTCAAAATGGATCAAGGACCTATGTATAAAAGCTACAACCATAAAGCTCCTAAAAGAAAACGTAGAGAAACAGCTTCAAGATCTTGTGGTAGGTGGACACTCAATGCACTTCTGAACAGGAAAAACGCAAATAGACCCAGACTATGTCATGCTATATTCAAACTGTTAAATGCCAAAGATAAAGAGAGAATTCTAAAAGCTACAATAGAGACACAAGAGGTCACATACAAGAAAACCTCTATAAAATTAAGTGCTGGTTTCTCATCCAAAGCCATGGAAGCAAAAATGCTGTGGGATGTCATATTTAAAGAGCTGAATAGAAAAACTGCAAACCATTCAGTAATAAAAAGGAATGATGGGAATCCCTATAATTTCTGAGTAATAATTAGGTAATCTAAGCACCTTTAAAAAAATATATATATATAAAATAACATTTATGTAAGCAAATGCACATATATGTATATGTATTTATATATCATTTTACAAATATTGGTATGTATGTGAAAAATTTTGATTTTTACCAACAATAAAAAAAATAAAAAATAATAAAATAAATAATAAAAAATAAAGGAATGAAGTCCTGAAACATGCAATAGCATGGATGAACCTTGAGGACATTATGTTGAGTGAAATAAGCCAGACACAAAAGGACAAATATTGTATGATGTCTCTGATTTGAAACAATTAGAATAAGCAAACTCATAGAGTCAGAATCTAGAATATAAATTACCAGAGTATGGAGTAGGGGTCAGAAATGGGAAGTTAAGGCTTAAAATGTGCAGAGTTCCTATTTGGAATGATGGAAATGCTTTGGTAATGGATGGTGGTGTTAGTAGCACAACATTTTGAACACAATTAATAGCACTGAAATATGTATCTGAACATGATTAAAAGGGGGAAATGCTAGATTGTATGTATGGTACCAGAATAAAAGTTTTTTTAAAAATCCATGGGAATACACTACACAGTGAACCTTAAGTTAAATCATAGACTTCAATTAATAGTACAATTATAAAAATATTCTATGAGAAATTGTAACAAATATTCCACACCAATGTAAGGTGTTGGTGGTAGCGTGATAAATGGGAATCCTATAATTTATGCATAATTGTTCTGTAAACCCACAGCTTCTCTAAGACAGAAAAAATAATTTAAAAACAAAATAAACAAGGCTGTACCACACAAAGAGTATACCCTAATGTCATCTCTGGGCTATAGTTAATAGTACAACTATAACAATATTGTTTCATCAATTGTAACAAAAGTACCACACTAACATCAGCTATTAATAATAGGGGGTATATTTAGTTGGTACTGATACCAACTGAATATTATGAGTAAACTGATGGAGTTAAACTTTAGAGTATAGATTACTAGGAGACAGAATGTGGGTTGAGAAAGGGGAGCTGATGCTGAATGTCTATAGAAGGTTTAATAAGGTGGATTGTAAATTTGTAGAAATGGATAGAGTTCATGGTAACACATTATAGTTAGTATAACACTATCAATTTATAAATGTGAAAGTGGCTGAATGGGTTAGTCTAGGGAGGTTAATGTCAGTTGAAAGAAAGTTAGAGGATAACATAGGGACTATATAACATAGTGATTTTGGTGGTAGATGAGGATTGTGGTTAATAATATGAATGCAAGAATGTTCCTCTATTACATGGTGTTAAAATATGGTGATACATGTGAAAAATACAACAAATGTAATTTATAGACTATAGTTAAAAGTAAGATTGTAATATTTTGTAGCAAAGTCAACGGAGGAACTGTATGAATTCTCAAGGTCAAAAAAAAAAAAAGAATATGGGATGTAGTTTAAAGAGATGTGAATTTGATCAAGCAGAGAACCTTGTTCATATCATTTAAATAAACTGGACTCATTTATTTATTCAGAATACTGGAGAAGCATTTAAGTTTAGTTTTAGGATTAAATAATATAAATATGCCTGGATGGGATTTTTTTAAAGTCGTGTTTCCATGATTTGTTAAGCTGTCTTTTGTCTGTTGTTTTTTGAAGTTGAAATACAGTTTATAAAAAAAGAAATAGAAAATATTGACAGATTTTTAAAAATAAAGGAAACAACTCAAGGGGAATGATTTCTAACAAAAATCACTGGTTGAGTACCTGCTTCCAAAGTAGGAAGTCCTAGGTTCAATCTCCAGTACCTCCTAAAGAAAAAGAAGGTTAAAAAAAGAAAACAACACAAGTATACATCAACAGATAAATAGATAAACAAAATGTGATATGTGCATACAAAGGAGTATTATTGAGACATAGAAAGGAATGAAGTTCTGATACATGCTACAATAGGGATAAGCCTTGAAAACATTATGCTAGACACAAAAGTACAAATAATGTGTGATTCCACTTCATCAAATGTTTAGAATAAGCAAATACTTAGAGACAGAAAATATATTAGAGTTTATATGGGACCAAGAGGTGAGATGACTAGGGTGATGGTGGCACAAAAATGCAAATGTAAATAATGCCACTGAATTGTACACATAGATGGTTAAATGTTAACAATATTCTCTTAGAAAAAAGAATTAGGGTAGACATTATAGACATACAAGGTGTATTACTCAGACACCTCTAGGGAAATGAACCAACAGTAGAGATCTGTAACTGTTATGAAGTCTTTATAAGAATTGTCTAACCTGACTGTCGAGTTGCCCTTTTCCAAATTCCACAGGGCAGGCTACAAGCTGGGAACTCCAATGAAGGTTTTTGATGATTTCTCCAGGAGAAGCTGGCTGGCTGAGGTAGAGATGGAAATTCTCTCTTCTGACTGCTGAAATAATCACTTCTTCTTTTAATGCCTTCAGATGATTGGATGAGACAACTCTCATACTTGAAGGCAATCTCCTTAGTTGATTGTAGCCACCTTCTTGTAAATACAAAAGGATGAGATTGCAATGAAGATGAATGTGATTAGTGCTGAACACGGGGTCTCTTCCTCTTGCTCAGTCTTTTGGTATCACACTAGGTCTCTGAGAGGTTGCCCCCCACCCATGTGTGCAAACGCATGTCATCCCTCCACCCACCTCACAAACACACATACACTCACCACCTCTACTACCACCACCTCCCTGAGGATAGGAATCTTCTCTTCTGCTGCTTGTTCTGAGATGGGTGTATCTGAGTCTTCCTTTCTTCAGTTAAAAGAATCCACACACATCTGAACTATCTCCTAAGCAAGCATCCAGCTTTTGGGGAGGGGGGGTTCCTATGGATTTTAAGTACAGGTGATACCAGTAAAACTAAGGATGCTTTTTTAAAAAATAAAATGTTATCAAGTCCAAGAAAGTTTTAAAGACTATAATACCAGATTTTCATAGTATTCACTGAAATCTTTCTAAGATCTTATTTCTTCCTTATAAAATCATCCCTTAATTTTTCTCCTTACAGGCAATCCTACACAGCCTCTTCTCTCTTCTCTCCCATCTCTCTTTTTTCAGTAGATAAGCCCGAATTATAATTCTTACATGCACCCTTAGTTGTAGTTAAAACTCCTAGGAGGTTTAGCAGGGTAAGGACAAGTGGCAATGGATTTCGAATGGCATCCAGTTAGTCTCTAAATAAAAGGGGAGACCAGTGCTATGCTGTCAATATACTCCTGCTTCATGCATGGAAGCTACTTCTGATTCCTTCTCAGATAGGTAAATTCGGGAAATTGGGAATCAACTTTTTAGTTCTGGCATAGCTACAGGGACTCACAATTTTTGTTGATCAATTAGCTATTCCATGCATGAGAAAGCGCAAGTAGATCCCAGGCATGCTGTACCCCACAGTGTTGGGATTTGCCTCCCACAGGAGCTGACTTCAAAAAAGCAAAGGTTGCATATGCCCAACTATACCAGAGACCTTTAACATTGTTTGTGTATAGGATATGCTCGCTTTAATATAATTGAGTGGCCATTTTCTCTGTGTGCCAAATGGAAAAAACATTTTAAGCATATAATAATTTTGCTAAATTCTCTCCTAGTTCTGATTATCCCTTCTCCTTTGGTTTATTCCATAAGCTTGAACTGTTTAGACCTTGAGTCTCATACTAAGATATAAGAATTTTCATATACCCAACATTCAAAAGAAAAACCATTTCTTCCATGAAGATTGTATTACTCCATTTGGTTAGTGCCTTGAGCTATAGATATAAAAGTATGGATTATTGAGCAGTGGCGTGGAGGGTAGGCTTTAGCAGATGCAAGACCAGAATCAAATCTTGGCCCTCTACTTCCTTTCTGGGTAACTTGAGTCAACTTACTCAAAATAATTATCTAAACTTCAGTCTCTTGTTCAGTAAAAATAAGGTGTGCATGACAGATAATACCTATCATTCATGTTGTAAAAATTGTGACAATGTAGTGTAATGTATATCATAGTGCTTAAACTGTATTTAGAGTTTAGTAAATAGAAACTATTTTTACAGGAAATATTAGCATTCAAATTGGAAAAAATATTCCTTCAGATCAAAAAATATGTGAGTAACTACAGTGTCTAGAATCCTGGAAACTATTGACTAAACTAAAAGTGTGAAGTCCCTCTCCAACTATCTATCTTTCCAACCTCAATATTTCCCTATTTAAAATTTACTCTATAATGAAAACATTATAAAATTGACTACAGGTGAGGACAGCACAACTCTGTGATGAAAATGAGAGCCACTGTGTGTACATTTTCAATGGATTGTATAAAGCATGGGACTGTATAACTCAGGGTACCCTGTGCTATAAAATGGACTGTGGTTAACAGAACAAATATGAGAACATTCTCTCATGAACAATAACAAATATATAATACTAATATGGAGTGTTAATAACTGGGTGGGCTTGGGAAAAATATATCAAATATAAGGCATGGGCTATAGTTCAGTGTAATATATATTTTTTCAGGGGTTTATGGACTTTTTAATTGTTTTTTCCTTTGGCAGATGTGTGTGTATCTGTGCATTTTGGTGGATGGATACACATACAAATGTACATTATATATCTATTTTCATGTTGTGAGTATATAAAAAAATCTTTACCCTTTCCTTTTGGAGAAGGCAGTATGTAAATATACTGTAAAAACAGACCATTTTAAAAAATTTTATACAAATATATTTACATAGTTGCATAAGGAATTATACATTGGTTAGTTCATACATTATTGCTAAACAGAAAAATTCTCAATATATATGCATATTTTTATATATTTTTGTGGTGTGTTAGTGAAGGGGTATTGTATGGGCATTCTACACATGTGCAAGATTGTTTTGGAAGTTCACAATTTATGTAATAAAAATGTATTAAAATAGTAGTAATATTTTAACGATGCTCTTACATAGTTTGTAATAAATGTTTCACAACAATTCAAGGTGGTGGTGGTGGGGAGATTTATGGGAGCCTTTTATGCTGATATGCATGTTTGTTTTGTAAGTTAATAATTTTAATATATACTTATTCTCCATAAATATTCATGTATAAATATGTTTTTATAAATATTTTTGAAATTGATTCTCAAATAAAGATCACTGGCTCTGTGGTGTAATAAATGTTGGGTTTAGGGATGCAGAAACATGAAAAGATCATCATTCCAATTTGCTATGTGAACTTAGATGAATTACCTAAAACCTTTGAACCTCTTTTTCATCATGAATAAACAGGAAATATAACAATAATAACTATCCCACAATATTGCTGTAAAGATTAATGACAATATATACAGGAACAGTTTTATAATATTAAACAAATATCAGCTATTTTAATTGGAATAAAAGAGGATTTACTCAGGCTGAAAATTACTGAGCCTAATTGAGATTTTAGCAAGGGTACCTTAACACTTTAACATGAAACATACATTTAAGTACATGGAATGGAATGACAAAGGTGGAATTTGAAGTATCCATTGTCTTCACAATTTAGCCTAGAGCCTCTTGAACTTTCCAACACTCCCTATCACAGAAATCTCTTTATACCTTCTTTGCCATTCCTGTTTATTTTTTACTTTTTTCATTATCATTTCCTATAGGTTGATTATTTTTATGTTCATTTCTTCTCTGCTCTCTTCAATGGTCCACTCTGGTCCATGAAGATTGCCTAGAAGCTGGAGAACAGTGCTGGTGGTGTAGCAGATTTACAGGAAATAAAAGTTGCAGAAGAAGAAGTCCATGGGTGTGTGCAACTAAAGGTTCAGGTAAAAGACAATAATAATGGTGAAGTTTTCAAAGAGAGGGAGTAGAAAATCAAAATAAAGACAAAAAGATGAATTTTAGTTGAGGCCAAACTGAGAAGCCCACAAAATGAAGCTCTCTATAAAACTGGTGTTGAACTTTCCCTTATACTTTCATCTGTACAATTAGCAAAAGAAAGTTTAATGCTTCTTATGAAGAACATGAATTAATTCGTTATTTCATAGGACTTCCTAAACACTCAAATGAATTTTGACAAAGGTGCCAGCACAATTCTATGATGGAAAGAGTAGATTTTTCAACAAATATTGCTGGGACACTGGATATCCACATGAAAAAGAATGCAATTGGACTCCTATCTCAGACCACACATAAAAATTCACTCAAATTTTATCATAGCCCTAAATATAACAGCTAAAAGTAAAAATCTTTATGACCTTGGATAAGGCAATAATTTCTTAGATGACACCAAAAACCACAAATGACAAAAAAAGAAAAAGATAAATGGGACTGAGTGGATGGTTTACAGGTTCTGTCTACCTTTGGTTCAACCTTTTCTCATGTTGTAGCCTTCCAAGGGATCAATAAAAGCCTCTATTTTTTTAAGTCCCTTCTCCTTAATGAATGCCAACCTCAAAATTTGACTCCTGAGTACCATGGGACTGGCAAACATTTTTCTGAAATGTTCATTGACTCTCTACTTAGCTCTTTAGTCTCTTTTCCTATGCTATGTAAGAATACGGCCATGCCTTAAGGTGAAATTTTCAGGATTACTTCTCTGGACTACCTAATAGCTGGAAATTTGGCCCTCATATCCTGGATGTCTTAGGAAAATGATGTCAAGTTTTGTCACTCTGGCCACATTAAGGTTACCAGAGGCTCTCTTGACTTCTCTGCCCTCTGGAGGAGACCCTCTGTTTATCAGTCTCTTGTCTTATGTAAATGATTGACATTACTTTCCAAAGGGTAGAATTGCTTATAGATTACTAGACTACTGCTGTGTTTTTCCTTATGCTCCATGATCTTGGCCTTTCAAATCTTAGTCATCAACAGTTCACTCAAATATTTTTTTGTTATTTTGTGTTTTGTTTTTACTTTTTCTCGTTGGGAGTGTTTTCCTTCTAAAATTGCTCCGTCATAGACAGAAGCAGAGGACTATCCATTATTTCTGACAATTTTTAATTCTATTTTAGTTATTTTTGTTCAGATTTTCCCATATTTCCTGTCTAACAATACCACCAACATAATGATTATAAGTGTATGTGATTTTCAGAATTTTCTTATCACATTTATAGTGGTTTTGAAGGGTGTGGCAGTTTGAGGTTATTTATGAATCCCAAAAATAGAGATTATATTTGTAAGCTGGTCTGTTTTTCTGGGTATGAAACCCTTTGAATGCATTAGATTCAGCTGACATGTCTTGATTAAATTACCTGTTAAGATTAGGGCCTTGCTTTGATCATGTCAGTAGGGTTGAGTACCCACCTCTTTGGTGGGCTGATATAAATGGACATTTTACTCCCAAAGACACATGGGAGAAGACACAGAAGAGGCGAGAACTTGGTCATTTTCATCCTGCCATGTGATAGAAAGGAGAAGGCTCAAACAACTAAAGTCCTGGAAAGAGAGATGAACCATTTGCCTGATAGTTTACAGCTGAAGAGAACAGAGCAGCTGAGCAGCTGAGAAGGCCCAAGAGACCAGGCAGAGATCGCCCACCATCTTGCTTCAACACATGGCAACAAACTTTGGTGAGAAAGGAGCCTTGACTGCTTGGACTCTTTAGAACCTTGTAATTATAAGCTTTTATCCCCAAATAAATACCCTTTAGAAAAGCCAACAGATTTCTGGTACTTTGCATCAGTACCCCTTTGGCTGACTAATACAGAGGGCAACTCATTACTTACTATTATTTATACCAATATCTCATTATTTCATACTTATCAGGAGTTCATAGAGAAGAATTGAACCCATTTTGCTTTTGCTAATATGATAATTATAATTTTAGGGGAACCCCAGGGACTATGTGTGAGTATATATTATATATATTATATATTATATGTGTGTGTATATATATATATATATATATATTGGATTTTTAAATGCTCTGGATGACATAGGGCATAAAGTGGCAATGATATAAATTTCCCAAGTGGTACAGGGACTTTCTGTCTGAACAACATGCTTCCTTCATATATTCCAGACCATTACCTTTAGTCCTCACAACTTCTGAGCATGGATCAAACGAAAGCATCTGTTCTTTTTTTCCTTCTTTCTCTTCTTTCAGATAATCAACATATTAATTAACATACTAGACTTACAAAACAGTGTGGCTATAAAAATTCTCTTATTGATCCATGAAGTATTATTTATTAGCTGAGCATAGTGTTGATTTTTAAAGAAATGTAGTTATTTGGATCTTCTCTTTATGTTCTCAATGGTCTGGACTATGTCTGGTTCTCTTGTATAGACATGAAGGAAATTCCAAGTATTGCACAAGAACAAGCACACTCAGAAATCTCCCTCAAAGACTAAAACCTCACAAACTATGAGGTTTTGTCTTCTGGTAGATTTTGTTTTCATTTATTTAGGCAATTATTTCTTCATTTTGCTCTTGTTATTTGCATAGAAAGATTTTACTTTTAGGGCATCATTGTCTTCTGTCTGCCTTTTACCAGTTCTTTGGTGCTAATCATCACTGATGGCAGGATTCTCAAAATCTGTATTCTTATTAGGATTTGAACTCTCAAATCCAAGTACCAGTCTCCAAAGTAGGTAGGTAATGCAACCAAGACTTTTTCTTGCATCTAAGTATACCAAGAGAAGACTTCTGTTTCAAGGCAAGAACCTGCTTTTGGAATTTAAAATGGATCAGCTTCTTTCACTTAGCAATATGCACTTAAGATTCATCCATAATTACATGGTTTGATAGCTCATTCATTTCTAAAAAATTTATAAATTTATTTTTTATATCAATTGATAAGTTACTCAGTTAACACAAGATATAACTACAGTCACAGTAAATCTGCATTAACCAGTGGTTATACTCCCCATTTATTTTTGTTCATTCCTCATTCTGAGGGATTTGGTACAATGTCCACTCTACTTCAGCCTAAAAAGGAATATAGATATTGTGTCGTAGAGGAATAGAATTGTTTTGCTGCACTTAAAGATACTCCTTGCTTTTGGTATGGGTCTTGTCCATTGTCATCATTTTGCTAGTTTTCTAGGGTAGGCCCAACTGGACAGTCGGCCACATCTGTTGTGTTTTAGGGCTTAACTGGCATAGGAACAATGTGAAGTCTTTAAGTCTGTGAGAAATATACTTAACAGGTAAATTGAAAACTATAGGTTCAAATAAAAAAAGTAGAAGAATCATAATTAGGGAATATATAAATGAGTATAACTATGGTATATTGGGGAGATAGCTTTTCATATATTTTCAGTTAGACCCTGTTGAGGGGTTGTTGATTTCATGTCGCTGTGTGGCTCGCCTAAGGTGTCCAGATGTCCCTAAAGCTGTTAGGAGCAATTTTTTTTGAAGCTTTGTTTACCGTGGCAGTTACATCAGGCTGACACCTACCTACGAGTAACCTATGAAATGACCTCCCATCTCACTTTGAAATCTCTTAGCCATAAAAACTCTATTTTGTTTAATGTTTCCCCCTTTGGTTTTTGTGTGTACATAAGTTTTCAGTACACACTAGTAGCATGATAACTGTACCATATGGTAAGACTAGGTGTAGCTCAGATTTTTATTTTCTAAACTGAAAATACGTACTTAATTGACTGAGTTCAGCTCATTTTTTAAACATAGGTGTTTGCATGGATAGTGAATATTATCTCCCTATTCATAATCCAGTGGAACTAGTTGTATGAGAATAAAAGTATGCTAATAGTCAATGTGTAAATTAAATGACATAACAGAAATTTTTTAATGTAGTTTTATTTTTGTGATTTTAACCCTTAACCTATCTTTGGGCAAATTCAGCCAAGAATCACCACGATAAATACTGTGATGATTTATTATTATCATTATTATTATTATTATTATATACTATAAAGCCCTGAAATCTATTCCCTATAAGGAGTCTGACTTCTTTTATTTTTGGTTCTTCCTTTCCTGTTACCCAACAGAGGTTACTCTTCTTCCATTTGAACTTTGATGACCATTTAAATACTACAGATGCCCATTTAAATTCTGCTAAGCATTTAATAAAACGTTCATTCACCTGAAAAATTTTAAAGTTCAGGAGAAGTGTGAAGTAAGGCATTAGTGCCTTAGCTACATCATCCCACTTGCTACTTACCACTTCTCTCCTTCCTTTATTTTCTGAACTAATTGATCACTTTGGAGCACTTTTTCAGAGGATGTTTCTGCAGAGTAAACAAGTTAACAGTTGCTTGTGGATTTGACTCATAAGGCTACCCATTTCAAAGATTCCAGGGCACTCACTGTAAAAGCTTCCTGCAATAATAAACTCAGTCTTTTGGACTGAATGAAAGAACTCCCTGCCATTGGTTAGACATAGTCTTCTGGTTCTTTGGGCACAGTGGACAGATTCTCAGCTGAGAGGTGCCAGAAATTGATTTATCTCATACATTCTGGGTGTACTAGATATAAATTTCCCTTTAATCAATTGCATATCTTTTTTCATAAGACTAGAGCATGATGACTTTTCCTACTTTTGAAGGGAAAAATTAGAGAAGAGGATAAAGTTACTATTTGGGTGGTCAAAAGCATTTCTAAGAGTAGGATTAACAATCTGTGGGCTGAAGCAAGAAGACTAATAGGAAGCAAAGGAAAGCCTTGGCAGTTTTGCTGAATCCCAGTTCATTTCCCTGGTCCTAATTTGCTTTTCTGGAAGATAAGTTTTATAATTTGAAAGCTTGATAAGTAATTTTGGCAAAGAGAACACATGGCTGTAGGTCTGGGCTGCTTAGGTGATAATGAGACCCATGTGTCTTGAAAAGCCCATACAGTAATTTCCCTTATCTTCTCCCTGCAAATTTCACATCACTTGCCCCATATTAGGACTTTAAATGGATGGTAAAGAACATGACAAAAGTGAGTTGTGTCCCTTTGCTTTGAATCTGCAGTTGCTAAGAGTTATCTGGAAATATCTGAAAAGATGAGATATAGTTTTGCTTGTAAGTGCCCAATTCAGACCCTACATTGGCATGAAATTGGGTTGTTAATGCTTTCAAAGTTCCAGGGAAGTTTTCTTTATTTAAGAAGATATTTCAGTATTTAAAAAGACCTTGGGATGAACACTTGAATTTTCCTCTTCTGTTTTCAAAATACTGAGTTATCAGGATTGGCATTGGTTTTGCTGACAACATAACTCTGGCAACCTCTTCTTTTCACTCATCAAACATTTACAGAGTGCTTGCTATGCTCTAGGAACTTGGAGAGATAAATTACAAAGGTATAATATGCAGAGCTCCCTAAAATAGTATCTTATTTATCAACAGACAATGCTGTATAGTAGTTTCTAGCTCATGAGCTTTCGGAGCAGCAAATTCCAACATTGAGTCCTAATTTTACCAAATAATGGGATTGTGGCCTTTGGCTTCAGGCCTATGTCTCTATAATCTTCACTTTCCTGCTCTGTAAAATGGAGCAGTGATAGAAACAGTCTCAGAGACTATGGATGAATATAAAATAAGGCAAAGCATGTAAATAATTTTTCATATTGCTAAGCATATATAGTGCACTTGAGAAATATTAGCATTATCTCTATTACTACCTTAATTATTATTTATCTAGTGATAAATAGAATGTTTGAGCCAGGATTTATTCTTATTTCATGTCCAAATTTCTCGAATCTACATCACAACATTCTGAAGGTTCTCTGAGTTATTATTCTAAACATGAAACAGTAAGTAAACTTACCTATCATTGATTATTTCAAATTGAGAATCATCATTGAGTGTTTGTTTTATCCAATTTCAGCAGTCTCTCCCAACTCCCTGATGGATTAATTCTTTTTATTCCAATTAATCCTTTTCCCTTCAACACTACCACTTTTCTCTTATCTCCGTATTTTCCCAGTAAAGAATATGAACACTTCTTGTAGGGAATATATTGTGTGGAAGAAAACAGAAGGAAATTATAGCTAGTTTACCTGTATTCTCTACCACTTATATGCTATTTGACATAATACAAGCTATTTAATCATTTCCTCATTTAAAATATGAGGATGCTAATATCTTATCTAACTACTATCTAGAGTCATCGTGAGGTTCAAATATAATATAAAAAAGTAAAAAGTGACTACCAGATATTTTTATCACATCAGGTTATTGTAATATTTAAAGACTAAGGTAGTGAAAGGAAATGAAAAATTGAGCTCTCTTCTCCACCCATCTGTGTTTGCCATGTTCATATAATTCACCATGCCTTTACCACATTCATATAATTCAGATTATAATATATGCCAAGCTTACTTCAAAGAGGAACATGAAATAGTTGGCAACAAAATGCATAGACACCTGCAGATTCTTCATGGGCCTGGCTGGGGATGTCTGGAGATGATGGAGCCACACAATCATACGATGGCAAGATGTTGGGTCTGGCAGCTGACCCGTCAGATTCAATCACAAATGCCCACAGACAGTAGACAGGTAAGGTCCACATGTGAGGCAGGGATGGTAGAGGGGGATAGGCAGTGGTAAGGACTAGAATCTGGAGAGGAATGTCTGTTTCAAAGACATTCACTGTTCACCTACATGAATTAGTGCCTTGGATGTACTTACGCTTCATAGTGCCAATCACCCATTTTTAAAATGAGATATCAGAGGTTTGAATATAAAAATAGTAAATTCACCCAACTTTTAACACTTTATTAGGATGCACAAAATATAAACATTCCAGTTTTGTTTCAAAGTGTACTCATTTGGGATCATTTGACAGATAATAACTGATAAATTTATCACTTAGGCAAGTGGGTGTATCTGAGTGATTGAGTGCCTGCTTCCTATGTGCAAGGCCCCTGGTTCAATCCCTGGTACCTCCTCAAAAAAAATTATCACTTACCAGGCATTTGGCAGTTGTTGGAGATATTATGAACAAAATATATACCATCTCAGATTCCAGCTCTAACTCCTATCCTTTCTGTGTTACATCTCTGACCTCCATCTCTAGAGTGCCTGGGAATCTTTCACTTATAAATTAGATGTTCTATTATATCCTGTATGCTATTTCTCTTCTGTCTAACCCCAAATTATCCCTGATCAACTTTCCATCCCCTCGCTCTTCATTCCCACCCTTTCATTTTCATTTGTGATTTTTTATTTAGGTGTGCGTTAATATAAAACTATTCATCTTTCAAGATGTAAACCTCTGTCAAATTTACTTAACCATTAGTTTTAATGAAGCAGACTGCCTTATAGAGGAGGATAGTGAAATATGTTGAATATGTACCAGGGCATAGTCCTTACCATCTTAATATGCTCAGCTCAAAGTCATAAAAAGGAAGACACTTTTATAGCGTACATGTCAGTGGAGAAAAAAGATGCCATTACAGGAGAAGAAAACTAGTATTTATGAAGAAAAAGTATTAAACACCTAATATTGCTAGAGGAGAAGATAAAATTTGGAAAGATCTGGATATTGCAAAGCTTTTTCAGTATTCAAGGGATGGGCTGCCAGTAATAGTGAATTTAGATTCTGTTTATAACTGAAAATGACTGTAAGACTCTTTTTACTAGTGGTCATAAACCTGCTGAAGTTTTCTTTCAATGGCAGGGGGAAACAAGCTTGAAAGTACAGGAAGAATAAAAAACAAAGTAGAATTTTGGTCATGTACAATGAGGTTATGTTTGTCTAATAAATCCATTACATATGCTAATTACCCAGATTTTACCCATACATCCTACTCTAGATGATGTAAGAGCTCCTTCAGTGATACGTGCTGTAGAGGAGATGGAAACAACCAATGAGAGCACAGGTGGGGATTTCATCTTAGTGGGCTTCTCTGAGAGGCCTAACTTGGAGCTGATCCTCTCCCTCTTTGTCCTGACATTTTATGCCATAATCCTTGTGGGTAATGTAGTCATCATCCTACTCTCTATTCTGGATGCTCGACTCCACACACCAATGCAGTTCTTCCCCAGAAACCTCTCTGTGATTGATCTCTGCTTCACCACCAGCATTGTGCCCCAGATGCTGGTGAATATGTGGGGACGCAGCAAGAAGATCAGTTACACTGGCTGCATGGTTGAGTCCTGGGTGGCCTTGGCACTTGGTTCCACCGAGTGTGTGCTCCTGGCAGTGATGGCCATTGACCACTATGTGGCAGTTTACTGGCCTCTGTGCTATGCCTCAGTCATTCATCCCAGGCTTCGCCACCTCCTGGCAGTAACTTCCTGGTCCTCTGTCTTTGCCAACTCCTTCCTATAGTCCTCAATGGTCATGGTGCTGCATCAATGTGGAAACTGGCATGTGGACCACTTTCTCTGTGAGCTGCTGATCATTGTTAAACTCTCCTGTGTGGATACTGGCCCAGCGGAGTCCAAGATGTTTATTGCCAGACTAATCATCCTAAGCATGCTCATCTCCATCAATTTGGCCTCTTGTGTGAGCATCGCCAGGGCAGTAGTGAAAATGTGCTCAGCAGATGGAAGGAAAAAGGCCTTTGGGACCTTTGCCTCCCACCTGATGGTGGTCTCACTCTTCTATGGGACCATTATGTTTTTGTATCTACAGCCAAAGGATAACTACTCCCAGGCTCAGAGCAAAGCACTAGCGGTACCCTTCGTGATCCCTGCACCCACCCTCAATCACCTGATATACACCCTAAGGAACAAGGATGTGAAGAAAGCACTCAGGAAGGTAATGGGGAAGGAGCAAGTATAGGGAGATAAAGAGCTGGAAAAACAGGTGAAGCAATCATAGGAGACACAGTTTGGGGTATGCTCGTTTTAACTGCACTTGTTTCATTTGTCTATGGTGTAGATGGAATATCTGCCACATTCTTTCTATTTTTTGGAATCCTTGCAGGCTGGGGATTCACCAGAAAGAAACTTAACTAACCCTTAAAGGAACATCTGGTTAAGGAATTTTGCACTGTCAAGTAATTCTGTACCCCAGTGCTAATTTCTTTCTAGTCTCAATAAATAGGTTGCTAACTTATTCAAATGTAACTAAATATACATGCAGATATTTTAGTAACACTGATGATAATTTTATGACATTTATTAAGTAGCTACATGGTCATAGCAGCTTCTTCATCATCTTCCTCCTCCTCATCATCTCAACACTATCAAAACAGAACATAGAGAACTACAGATGTTTTAAGTCACTTAACTTACAATGGAATACATTTTTATCATGGATAATTATATGTAAAATAAGAACCAAAAGTAAAGAACAGTAGACAGAGACTAGATTCCTGTTTTATGGAACTGAAATGAATCCCATTAGTATTCAGGGAAAGGCTGTAGAATATGTCAAATTTTACCTAGTTTAGAACACATTTAGGAAAAAAAACATTTATTTGTTGGGGATATGACAGTTTATAAATCACAAGATTACCAAAATGATAAATGAATAAAAGGATCTGTGTCTGAAGTATAGAAAAGGTAATGATTTCAATGAATCTCCAAAGAGAATTATGCCTTTACCTTCATGTAAGGAGAGAAATAGAATGCAAAGGGAGTTAGGTGGCTGGATTTGCATGACTACATCCAGATATTTTTATGTAACAATGACTCCCTGTTTCCAAGTTCCCCATTGGCATCAACAAATTGCCCAGTGATTCTGTGGCCCAGGATGGGATCTGAGTCCACCTTAATTGCCTGAGGCATGGCTCAGTGTCTGTAGTAACATATGCTTTTAAGGGAGAGAGAGTCTCCATTGATTAACATAGGACTTCAGAAAACCCTCTCCTGTCATTCCCAGGAGGGCACAGTCTTCCCCTGCATGCTTTTATGCTCAGTTAGGATGGACAGGGAGAACACCTTTTGTCTATCTTAAATTGGTCATCCATGTGCAAAGAAGGAGACTAATACTTTGAAAGTAATAAATATGGATTGATGAAAATACTTAATAAATGCAGGATGAATGAGTAAATAGATGAGGAAAGATGTCCATGCCCATGCAAGATGGCAGCACAAGATTCAGAATGTCTCTGAAATATCTTTGTGCTCTAATATGCAATATTTCATTCATATAAGATGGGAATTTTGTATTGGCAAGTGACTGAAAGTGTATATTGAATTAAAATGATCAGTTATGACTGGCTGCTGACACCTCTATTAAACTAGACTGTAATAACCACACTGGAGCATAATAGAAATTCATTAGTTCAAATACAAATCATTGCTTAAAAGGAGAAACAAACTGTGGTGTTTTTGTCAGCTTTTCAGTTAGAGCACTGGTTCTAAACGAGGTCAAATTTTCCCACAGGAGATATTTGATAATGTGTGAAGGTATTTTGTGGGTGGGGGATGTTACTGGGGTGTAGTGGATAAAGGTTAGAAATGCAGCTGAATATCATACTATGCATGGGACAGTCCCCCACAAAGAATTATTCGGCCAAAAATATCAGTAGTGTTGAGGTTGAGAAACCCTGAATTAGATAAATAAAAACCACAGCTACTCTAACCAAAGGCTTATAATTTACTAGGGCAGCTCATGCATAAAATTGGGGCAAGTTAATGACATCTGAATTTTTATGAGGAAAATAAGCATTCTCTGTCAGAAAGGGCCTAACTAGGAAAACAAAAACCACTTTAAGTATTTACAACAAAAGTTATTTAATGCAGGGAATTGGTGACAAAAGTGATGAAAAGACTGAGAATCCAAACAATTGTTGAGGAAGCCCTGAGATTAACAACAGCATGATGCCACTAACATCCCTAGACTTGAGGAATAAAAAGAAGAGCTTGTGTTACTGGAACCGAAGGGACAGGGTCACCTGGAGAAAACTGCAATCAATATGGCAAGCTAGTTTCGCAGAAGCTGGAGCCTCTGGCTGCTGCTACTACCAGAGGTGCCACCTAAATCAGAGTGGCAGGGGGCAATATACCACTTTACCAATTTATCCTGTCTTCTTATCTTTTGGGGATAGGTAAGGCTAGGGAATTTAGTGTTCATGATCATGACTTCCCTTGACCCTGCCCTTCCACCAAACTGAACATAAGAGCATGCAATGTATCTAGGAACAAATAGGCTCAGAACTGGTATCTTTCACCTAAGTTTCCATTATTCTAGTCCTCATCCATTTTGCCTTCTAGACATATTTAACTCTTGTACCAAATTCAGGTTTCCACATAAGGCAACACCCTACCTCTTCCCAGCAAGCATTCACAATCCTGACAGTCATTATGTCTTCATCAATTCTGTACACTCCAGGTAATCCAGAGTCCTTTTCATCTAGTCTACAAGTAACTTCTCAGATCTCATTGTCTATGAATGAAATAGGAAATAATTGGTTAATATGTACATAAAAAATCCATCACAGCTATAGTATTCAATTCTGTAATTGGTCAGGAGGCTACTGTTGATGCTGAGTTCATCCACATCATTCTTCTATGGTGCAGTACATGTAACCTTTGTTCTCAACCACCACTTCAGTTGGTTCCACCTGGTGAGCTGATCCAAACCTTTGTTCCTGGAACACAGTCTTTTTGGGGCTGTTGTAGTCTTCCAGTGATGTTAACTATCAAACAAGACAGTACTAAAATCACCCCAGAGAATTCCTTGGGTTCCAAACATAGTCTTCCTTGTCCCCATTATGTAGAACAATGCCCATCTACCTTGATAATTGGGATTATTCACCACAAAGGAAATTAATCCTCTATACTAATTGTCAGTTCAGTGCCATCATGGCATGAGGAATCTACCATATCATTTGAACTCATAACCATTGTTGTATCTCCTGGAGGACACATTTTGGGAACTAGAACTGAAGACCAACAAAGTCTAGGTTGTGGGGATGGGAAGAAAACCTTGAGTAGGTTATTAGGTAAAATAGAGAGGGTTCACACTTACTACTGCTCCTTAGTTCCTGGACACATGTATTCTGATTTTAGAAAAAATGCACCATATATAAAGCATTTATTGTATGCTACACAACAATACTACTGCCTCAGAAGATATTGTCTCCAAGCTGGTGAGAAAAGTGATTTTTCCAATATACTGTCAGGCCACTGCTTCTAGGAATTATTATTATTATTATCATTATTATGGTACATGGAAAGTGCAATGGCTTTTATGGGCATAAACTCATTGCCATGTTTTTCCTATGTTGAAATTAGTTTGTTGATTGGAAGATTACTATGTGCCATAATGGTGGATGAGGTTTTCCTTATGTTCACAGATAGTGGTGCAGATGCATAGCAGAGAGAGAAGGCAAATCCACATCTAGAATCGGTTCTATTATAGTGATGAAGATTTTGTACCCTTTCTATGATAGAAGGGGCCCAATATAATAACTCTTCTCTTTTAGAATATCTGATATATTTTGCCTTCAGAGGGCATGAAAGAAATTAAGTGCTCAGTGTGGGTCTCTAGTTTTGGCAGTTAAGGTACTCAGTTCTAGTTTTAGGCAGGTCCATTTTGGTGAGGAAAAGTCCAGATTGTTGAGCCTATGCATACCTTCCATTCCCACCATCATTGCCAATTTATACTTGGGTATATTGAGTAAGCCTTGAGGTGGATGAGGACAGAGGCTGACTGGCAATCCATAGGAGAGGTTTTCTTGTTCAACTAAGTATTGAGAACCTTCTTGAAGTGGATAATCTTTAGTAATTATTCACATGACCACAAGTATTCCCACCTCTTTGGTCCATTCTGGGAGGCCCATCCATGTGTGCCTTTTGCCAACATTTATAAGTCACATGGAAAAGCATTAGCTGCTTCCCTTGAATCATTATATGGCCATACCTCTTGACTTAACTCCTTCTGCACAAAGTGTATATTCAGATATACTGCCCAAATTTTATCCACTTGGTAATAGTGTGGTTCACTTCCAGTTGGTGCTAGCATTTCATATAGACCCATCTGTAAATCAGGGTCAAGTTTTTTCTTTCTTCATAATCTTGTCTTTGGTTATTCCTTATAGGTCATAGGGATGTCTGGCAAGAAGGGATGCAATGGAACAGCAGTTGGTGCTCTAAAAGACTGTGCCCCTTACTCATGCAATTCAGTGCTAAGGCTTAATCTTGTACATATGAATTCCAGTTGATAAAGAATTACTACTACTGTTTTCATGCAACTTTCTGGATTGGCAGATAAGATAGTACCCGGTTTATAATAGGCAGCTCAGGTAACATAATGAGTAAGTGTCCCATGATTAAGCATTCAGTCTCTGCCAGAGCCCATTGGCATTCTGAGGTTTGTTTCTCAAAATGAAATTAGTTACAGCAGAAAGAGATGTGACTTTGCACCAAAGCCTTACCATGTTGTAATTTTCCTATTGGGCCTTTTCAGAGGGTCGATAGAGGATCCCTATTTACTCTGACACATTGAACATCATTGGGTCTCTTGGTTCTTAAGAGCCATGCACAGGGCAGCTAGCACTGCAGCCTGGACGTATTTTCTTTCTGTGAGTCCTCTTCAAAGCTGGCAGTCACATTGGTTAACTGGTAAATGGGTTGGAGCCACCTAACCAAATACAATATACATTGTATTACAAATCCAAATTAGCTCAGCAGTTATGCCTATTTTGTACAGGTAGGCTGTTCAAGGTATAGTACCTTATTTTCACTTCAGTGGAGATAACTTTACATGCTCTACATGTACAGATACTGAAAATCTTCACGGATACTGTAGATCCCTGAAATTTCATGGGTTTTATTTTTTATCCAATGGCAGATTAATATCTTAAGAAGACATAGGATACTTCCAATTTTGTGCACAGAAGTTTCATTTGGAATGATATCATCAATTTATTGGGCCAACATGATTTCCTGAGAGTTCATATCATCAAGGTTCCTCTAGACAGTATAATGACAAAGCAGAAGAGTTGGAAAAAGACCAAACATATACACTGCTGTACCTGACAAGTTTAAGTGGATTGCTTTTAATATCATTGTTCTTTATATGGAGAAAAACACTTTCCAGCCAAAGGACTGTGCTGATTAGCTTTAGCAAAGATAATGAATCTGAAACAGATGCTACAATATTTGTCACTTTCCAATTAAATTTACAAAATTTTCTGTTGTTCTATAAGACCTAATTGGTTTTTGCATCAGTTAAACAAACAAGATACATGGAAATGGGATAGTGATCATCTTTATTCCATCAATGATGGTGGCTCTAATCCTCGCATTTTCCCCCAAGGATGTTGTATAGTTTTTCATTTACTATTTTGCAATGGAAGCATACTTCCAGGGGCTCTGATGGGACCCTTTTAACAGAATAGCTTTCATTCCATTGGAGCCAAGGTGTAGTCATCTGAAGAAATGTTCATTCCAAATATGTGTTCAAGACCTGGAGAAATAAGTACAGGATTAATCCATGGAAACACTAGGTTCACTGTGAGATGAATTTGGGCCCAATCTCTATTTATCACATGACTTCTATAAGCCCGCCGAATTGGCTCTTCTAAACCTGCTTATTCTTCTTTGTCTTCTGAATAGTCACCCCTGTAAATAGCTGCGGATGCCCTTAAGTAAAGCCAAGAGTCCTTTGTGCCTCAGTTTCTTAATCTGTGAAATGATAATACTTTCCTAATATTAATAGGAGTACTACTAGTACTACTTTCCTCATAACACTACTGTGAGGTTTATGTTGCTAAATATATGTAAAACACTTAGAACACTGCCTGTGACATGAGTGTTATATAAGTGCGTACTATGATTATTGTTGTTACTATTATTATTTGTATAGAAAGAATAAAATTTATCAAAAGTCAATTGTGAGGTGTAGCTGATCTTGTGAGAAATTAGAGAAACTCCCCAGGATAAAAAACACAAAGGAACCTCAAAAGCAGCATGTTAAGAGATAATTTGGATACCATGGGGCTTCCTAATATGATTTTTTTCTTCCTCAGTGTTTGAGTCAATAAAAAGGCAAGTTCTTTTGTGCTTGTAGTGGGAAATATGTTGCACAGCCCAATATTTTGATCCACTTTTTTAAAGTAAAAGAAACTGTTTATGTATTTATTTAGAGAGTATTCATTAATTTTGCAATCTGCACATTTCATTGTAGTATATTTTAAAAGTACAAAAAGAAACAATTTGTTTCTCGTGTTTATCCATTCCCAAATTCTCTTTTATTTCAAGTTCAAACACATTGTTTTTATTTGAGCTATTTAGGCCAAGTATATATTTGTTCATGGAATATGAGGTTTATTAAGAAAGTAAAAAGGCACTCAGTATATCATAATACCCCTGCAGATTAGGGAAACTATAGAAATTCTGTTAATGTAACCTTATTATGAGATATTAAATGTGAGTTTTTTCTTTTCTTTTTAAAATTATTTTTATTTTTAAAGAAGCTTTAGATTACATAAATGTTATACAAAAATTATAAGGGATTCCCTTATGCCCCACTCCCTCACTCTCCTTCACTTTCCCACATGAACAACATCCTTCATTAGTGTGGTACATTTGTTACAATTGAGGAACCCATATTGAAGAATTGCTACTAACCATGGACTACAGTTTACATTATAGTTTACACTCTGTCCCCCATAACTTTGTAAGTTATGGCATAATATAAAATGGCCTGTATCCATCACTGCAGTGCATTGCAGGACAAATCCAATGTCCCGCAAATGTCCCCATATTACACCCATCCCTCAGAACCTCTGGTAGCCACTGCCTTTACATCAATGATAAGAGTTCTTCCATTGCTAGAATAATAATAAGTCTATAGTATAATAATAATAAGTCTACTTTAGTCCATTGTTTATTCCACATCCTTGAAGATTTTGGGACGGTGATGCCCAGTCACCTCCTAATTTAGAGGGAGCTAAGATCCCATGGGGCAGATGGATGGAGCTATGTTGCAGTTGCAAACATTCTCTGTTCCTTGGGAAGATTCACTTTTTAAAATATTACTTAAACCCATAAACTTACACACTTACACAAAACAAATTTATAAAAATACATAGAAATAATTTCCTTTTAAGGGCAGGCATTTGTCAGTTGGTTGAGGAAAAAATATTATTTATGTTCCCCATGTGGAAAATTTTTTTAAAAAAGCAATGAAGGAGAGATGGCAATTCCATACTAATTGCTGTTTCAGCCTCTTATCATTGATTACCAGACTAGCTCATTGTCCTTCTAATAAGTATTCCTGAATCTAATTCTTCTGCCTCACATACCTACATCCTCAACTCTTTGCCAAAATAGTATTTCTAAAACACGAAACAGCATTTTTCACATGCAAATAAATAAGCATCAGTTCAGTTTTGTATTTCCTCTCAGAAATTACATTGTAGTATTAATTTCCTAAATTATGAAACTTGAAATGTATTTTACACGTTTTATGGAACGAAAGTATTTATACAACTCAGGCTGTCAAATAGTAAGACAAGGTTAATCAAAGTTGATGGTGTGTGATGGGTTTCTAAGGTAAATATTGAAAGAAAAGTAAGTATTTTTCCAGTCAGATTTGTATTCAACTTACTGCTACCATAGAATTGTGCGCATGGTTGGCACAGTGCCTAGCAAAAAACAGGAACTAAAAAATATTTTTGAATATATAGAATTAGATGGAAATTTCATTTATAAAGTATATTTTAACCAATGGAGAATAAAATTGAAGCAGTAAATAAAAGAAAATGGAATAGAGACCATTTATTAATGGTCTCAATATAGCAAAAGTACTATATTTGATTAGAAGCATAATGGGAGACCAGGCAAATAGAAGTTAACGGATAAGAATATATTGAACTTCATATTTGGCTTTAAATTAAAATACTTCTGATTCATCTTTCTATCTCCCTCCCTCCCTATTTCATATATAGAATTTTTCTCATTATCCATGTAAGAATGCACTAAAATCTTAGCAATTATTGGACAAGGAAATTTTCAATGAATTTTTCAAAGCAGAAATATTTCTCATAACAATAAACCAAGAAATAAAACCAGTAATAGAAAGCCTAAAATATTTACTAATTGGCTTTTTGAGAAAAATTTTGCCAAGTCTTGCTTTAGAAAGATTTAACTCCGATTATTCTCTTCAGTTTTGCATATTATTATCAGTACCTCACACTCAACTTGTTTTTCAAGTCCTCACACCATTATTAGTTTTTTAAAAATTTTATTGAAATATATCATTCACACATGAGCATACATAAACAATAAATGTATAGTGAAAGTTGTGAACTTACAAACAAACATGCATAACATCATACAGGGCATGCATACATCACCCCACTAACAATATCTTTCATTGTTGTGAAACATTGTTAGATATTATGAAAGAATATCATCAAAATATTACTACAGAACTAACTATAGTTCATACCTTACATTTGCTGTATTTTTACCCCAACCCACCCTATTATTATTATTTTTAAAAATTTATTTATTTACTTTTATCCACTTTTACTACCCCATTTTTGCTGTTTTTGTGTCCATTCGCTGGCCAATTCTCTGTGTCTGTTTCCTACCCTCTCTTCCCATCCTTCTCCTCCTGTCTTCACAGGGATTCGATCCTCGGAACCTCCGATGTAGGAGAGAGGTGTCCTACCGCCTGTACCACCTTAGTTACTGGTTTTTCAACACATCTCATATTGGCTCTCCCTTGTGTCACTCTGCTGTTACGTCATCATCTTGCTGCATGGCTCGGCGGAGCCTGACAGTGCACCTGCATGTGAGGCCAGGGGGGCTCACCTGCTCATGGGGCCTGGCGGCATACAACGCTTGCAGGGCCTGGCATTGCACCCTCACACAGGGCCTGATGGCACATCTGTGTTCAGGGCCTGGGGGGCTCACCTGCTCATGGGGCGTGGCGGCTCACCTGTGCGTGGGGTATGGGGAGCTCACCTGATCGCGGGGCAGGGCGGTGCACGCACACACGGGGCCTGACAGCTCATCGGCTCACGGGTCCTAGGGTTCTCACCCCTTTGTGTGGCCTGACGGTGCACCCGTGCACAGGGCCTGGTGGCCTGTGTGCCTTCTATATTTTTCTTTTTTTTATCTGTACCAGGAGGTCCCATGGATCGAACCCAGATCCCTCCATATGGGAGACGGACACCCAGCCATTTGAGCCACATCTGCTCCACTGCTATATCTCTTAAGGTTGACCAAAGATACCTAGGGTAACAGTCATTTCCCATACAGGATGGTAATATAATAAATCAGGCTTGGTTTATCACCAGCATTTTTCTCCTAGGGAGAAAACCTAGGTCTGGGGACACATGCATGGTTTCTAATATAGCAAATATTTAGCCTACCCTAGTACCACAAAATCAGGTCAGCGAGAATATTCGCATCCATTATTAGCTTTATCATTATTTTATAAACAAGTTTGGTTTAGATTTACACAGAAGTTTACCAATATCTTGGTTCCTCATTCCTTCTTTCATTTCATTCCTTCTTCTGAGTTTAGCTTTCTTCATACAGGACAGGCTTTAATAGTTCTTTTAACAGTCATAGGTAAAGTTTTTGACTTCTTTTTATATATAAAATTTTATTGAAGTATATCATAGATACACGCACATACATAGTAAATGTATAGTAAAAGTTGTGAACTTAAAAACCAAACGTGCATATCATCATACAAGGCTCCCATACATCACCCCACCACCAACACCTTGCATTTTTGTGAAACATTTGTTACAAACTATGAAGTAACTATAGCCCATATATTACATTTGCCGTGATTTCCCCCAACCTATCCAATTATTAACAAACAGTCTCATATTTGTTCTTTTAACTGCAGTCCTCTTCCACCACTGGATTCCCTGTGTTATACAGTCCCATGCTTTGTACAATCCATCCAAAGTACACTCAGTGGCTCTCATTTTCATCACAGAGTTGTACTGTCATCAAGTCATAGGTAAATTTTATCACTTTTTGCAGTTTGGAAATTTTTTTATTTTTCCCTCATCATTATAAATGTTTTAGAGAGTGCTTAATTATATTTGAGAGTTATGTCCCCTAATTTTTATCCCATTAGTTTCTCTTATCATTGCCATAAAATCTTTTGTCAGACTACTATTTTTTGTTCCTTTATAGGTAACTTATTTTCTTTCTTGTCTTTTTTATTTTTTCTGTATTTTTATATTTCATTTTGATGTGGCTTATTTTCATGTAAATTATATATATATATAATTTTCATAAAAATAAATTTGGTTCAACTATAACATCACTAATTTCTGCCTGCTGTATATGTCAGTTACCAATAGAGGGGGTATTGACATCTCACTATAATCGTGGATTTCTCTATTTCTCTTGGCAGTGCTCTGTTTCAGTTTTTGCCTCATTTATTTTTTTTAAGAGAATTTTTATTCCCTACCAGCCATCAAGATGGCTCTCTTGTCTGTTTGCTTGTTGTTTTTGATCTTTGTTTGTGCTCATTGTTTGCTCTTTGTCTGTTTGTTTTTACTTTAGGAGGCATGGGGAACTGAACCCAGGACATCCCATGTGGGAGATGGGTGCTAAACTGTTTGAGCCACATCTGCACCCTGCTTCTTTGTTTTTGTTCATTGTCAACTCATTGTTTTTGCTCAATGCCTGCTTGTTGTTTGTTTGTCTTCTTTAAGAGGCACCACTAACTGAACCCGGGACCTCTCATGTGGGAGGCAGGTGCTCAACTGCTTGAGTCACATGTGCTCCCTTCCTCATGTATTTTTTTTAAATGTATTTTTTATTTTTTTAAAGGTATTTAGATTACATAAATGTTGCATACAAATATAGGGGATTCCCATATGCCCTGCTTCCTACACCTCCCACATTTCCCCACATTATCAACATCTTTCATTAGTGTGGTACATTCGTTACAATTGATGAAAACATTTTAGAGCATTGCCACTAAGCATGGATTATAGTTTACATTGTAGTTTACACCCTCTCCCACACAATTTTGTAGGTTATGGCAAGATATGTAATGACCTGTATCTGTCATTGTAATGTTATTCAGGAAAATTCCCAAGTCCCCAAAATGCCCTCATATTTCACCTATATTTCCCTCTCCCTGCCCTCAGAACCTCTAGTGGCCACTGCCTCCACATGAATGATATAATTTCTTCCATTGCTAAAATCTCAATAATTTTATAGTAGAATACCAGTAAGTCTACTTTAGTCCATAGTTCATTCCCCAATCCTGAGGAATATAGGATGGTTTTGCCCACTCCACCTCTAATTGAGAGGAGGCTTTGATCCCGTGGGGCAGATGGATGGGACTCTCTTACTTGCAGTTGTATACTCTCTCAGTTCTTTGGGATGGTGGTTGTCCATTGTCATCTCCTTGTTAGTTGTCCTGAGTGAGTCCAATGAACTGGAGAGTAGGTTTTGCAACTCTTTTGAGAGTCAGGGCCTAGCTGGCACATGGACAGCCCAGAGATTAAAGTCTCTTGGATGTACACCTGCCAACTGCAGCACCAACTATAGGTTCAAATAAAAGGGACAGAAGTGGCATATGTAGAGAAGTCACATCTGACTCCAACTCTGTCACACTTGGGAGCACAAACTCCAAAGTAGGGCCCACTGGCAAGGCACCAAACTCTGGAGCTATCTAAAATGACTGTAGGACTTGGGTGTCTCCAGAACCCTCAGGATCCCCACTATTTGTAGTAGTATCTACCTTGGCTGTCTATGAGATCCTGCTGAGACACGCATAAGCGTTACCTCTCTGATGACCTCCCGACTCACTTTGAAGTCTCTTAGCCATATATACTCATTTGTCTTTACCTTTTCCCCCTTTTATTCAATTCTTTTTCCAGTTGTAACATCAGCTGGTGCTTGGTAGTAATCCCTCTGTGCCAGGGAGGCTAATCCCCAGGAATCATTTCCCTCGCTGAGGGGAAGGTAAATGCATTTATATACTGAGTTTGGTTTAGAAAGAGGCCACATTTGAGCAACAAGGAGTCTGCTTGTTGTTTGTCTTCTTTAGGAGGGACCAGGAACTGAACCCGGGACCTCCCATGTGGGAGGCAGGCACTCAACTGTTTGAGCCACATCTGCTCCCTGCCTCATGTATTTTGACACTCTGTGATTAAGTGCATACACATTCAGGTTTGTTATGCATTCTTGGAGAGTCGAGCCCATTATGCAATGTCCTTCATTATCCTTAATAATTTACTTTGACCTTAAATCTGCTTTGTCTGAAATTAATATAGCTATTTCAGCTTTATTTTTATTAATGTTAGCATAGAATATTTTTCTCCATCTCTTTACTTTTAAATCTATCTGTTTATATTTAAAGTGGATTTTGTGTGTCTTGTTTTGTTTTTCCTATTTTCTGTCTGGTTGAATCATCATCTTTTTGGTGCATCGCTTCACCATGTGGGAGCCTGTGCCTCTCTGCACCGCACAAGTCTGAGGTGCCTTTTTTCTTTTTTTACCAGGAGGTCCCCAGGGAACAAACCTGGGTCCTCCGTATCATAATGGGAGCTGAATTGCTTGAGCCACAGCTGCTTCCCTAAAGTGGATTTCTTATATTCAACATACACCTGGATCTTCTTTTCAATTTCCCCTTTGATAGTTTGTGTCTTTGGATTGGTATATTTAGACCATTCATATTTAAAGTGATTATTGATATAGTTGGATCATTATCGTCCATATTAGCAATTGCTTTCTACTCAATGCCCTCTTTCTTTTTTGTTTCTTTTTTGTCTTCCACTTTTTTCCCTGCCTACTCTGGTTTTAACTGAGAATTTTGTATGATTCCAATTTCTCTTTTCTCTTCGTATGTGAAGTATACATATTTTTCTTGGATTCTTTTAATGATGACCCTAGAGCTTTCAATTCACATTTACAATTAATCCAAGACCATTTTCAATTAATAGTATACCACTTCATGGATAATTCAGTACCTTATAACAGAGTATTCCCAGTTCCTCCCTCCCACTCATTATAATATTCCAACCTTTCTTTTCACTTACCCAGATGGTGTAATCATAGAATATATTGTTGTTAGTGTTGTCTTGAACAGCTGTTATCTGTTAAATCAGTTTAGAATAAGATAAATGGAAGATTTTTAAATTCATTTGTTCCTTATTTAATGCACATCCTTTCTTTATATAGAGCTGAGTTTCTGACCTATATAATTTTCCTTCTTTCTGAAGAACTTCTTTTAACATTTCATGCAAAACAAATCACCTGGTTACAAATTCCCTCAATTTTTCTTTATTGAGAAAGAGTTTAATTCATCACTTTTGAGGGATACAGAATTCTAGTTTAGTGTTTTTGTTTTTTTTTTCCTTTCAACATTTTAAAAATTTCAGTCCACTCTTTTCTTGCTTGCATGGTTTCTGAAGACAAGTGATATTTAATTCTTACCCTTGCTCCTCTAGAGATAAGGTGTCTTTTTTTTCTGACTTTCAAGATTTACTTGTCTTTAATTTTCTGAAGGTTGAATATGATATTCCTAAGTGTAGATTTCTAGTAGTTATCCTGTTTGGTGTTCTCTGAGCTTTCTGAATCTATGGTTTGTTGTCTGTTACTAATTTTTGAAAAATGTTAACCTTGATTACTTCAAACATTTCTTCTGTCCTTTGCTCTTTCTTTTTGTTCTTATATTAGCATTATGTGTATGTTGCATTTCTATATTTGTCCCATAATTCTTGGATATTCTGTTTCATTTTATTCATTCTTTTTCCCCTTTACTTTCCAGTTTGTAAGTTTCTATTACCATACCCTTCAAACTTATTGATTCTTTTCTTAGCTGTATCTATCCTACTAATGTGCCTATCAAAAGCATTCTTCATTTTTGCTGCAGTGTTTTAAAATTTCTAGCTGATGTTTTTATTCTTTCTTAGTTTCCAACTCTCTGCTTACATTATCTGTCTGTTATTGCATATTGCCCACTTTTTTCCATTAGTGATTATAGCATATTAATTACAGTCATTTTAAATTCATGATCTGATGATTCAAAATCTATGCAATATCTCAGTCCAGTTCAGATACTTGCCCTGCTCTGCCAATTTTGTTTTTTACCTTTTAGCTTGTGTTGGGGATTGAGTAATGAACTCCACAAAAGACATGCTGAGGTTCCAATCCCTGGTCCTGCAGGTGTCAACTCATTTGAAGTTGTTACTAAAGTGTGCACAAACTAAATGAGGTTGGTCTTTAATCAAATATGACTGAAGTCTTTATAAACAAAGCAAATTGGACACAGAAGAGAAGCCACTGAGAGTAGCCAGAAGCTGGACATTAACAGGGCTGGAAGAGAAAGAAGATGCTTCCATGTGCATGCCATATTATAGAAAGGCTAATGGTTGCCAGCAGCCAGTCCCAGAACACCACTACTTTTGGGAAGAAAACACTGCCTTGCTGATACCTGAATTTTGGACACTCTTAGCCTCAAAACTGTAAGCTAATGAATTTCCATGGTTTAAGCCATACCATTGTATGGTATTTGTCTCAATAGCCGGGAAACTAAAATCACCTGCCTTGTATTTTTTTTGTTGCTGAAAGCCAGAAATGTATCAGGTAAAAGGAACTGAGCTTATAATGCCTGTAGTGTAAGCATTTATGCTTATCTGTCAAGGAGTTAGGCTGTGTAATCAGTGTGCTGCAGCTGTGGTGTCACAGTCTAAAAAAATTCCTCTTGTATCCTTTTTTCTGAGTTTCACTAGATACTATTTCTTAAGTGTGTCTGAATTTGGCACTTCTTTTCAGCTATAAAACCCCGTTATTATATAGTAGCTCTATTGATGCAGTGGTAAAATGTCAAGGGAGGGGTAGAGAAGTATTCTATAACCCATGATTGGGTCTAAGACTTTTAGTGAGCCTGTGTTCCCTGGGTTGTGACCTTCAGAAGTGCTTCTCAGCTTCTACCCCTAACCCCACCCCAAAGTGAGACAGGAAGGCTAGAGGGGGCTGGAGTATGATATTTCCCATCCCCCATGTCAAAGGCTATGGGGAGCTGAAATTGGACATTTCCTTTTCGCACATGAGTTAGGTTCTGGTAAAATCCACATTGACTAATCTCTGGTAAAGTAGTTTCCCTTAAGGACATGCATTTTTTTTAAGGGGAACAGACTGCTCTAGTGTTTTTTAAATGATTATCTTCCCTGTCCTCTGCCAGAAGCAAGAAGGTATTTTTATCTTATCTTCACATTGGCAGCTCATTGAGGCTTGTGGAGGTAAAACCCATGAAAGTGTGTGGGGTTACCCTAAGTCTGGGGCTCCAGACATTTTTATCTCTCAGGTTAGTCTATGCTCAGTCATCAGTAAATAATCAATTAACCTTTAACTGTTTCTACTAGGCTGGATCCCGTGGCAGTTTTTTTTTCCAGGTAAACTGTGATTCTCTGTATCTGTCTTTCCAGGTGGGATCAGTAGTTTGTCTTGTGACCTCAATTCTCTAGTGAATTTAAGAAGAGTTGTTGATTTTCAGTTTTTTTAAGCTTTTTTCTTGTGAAGATGGCAGTGATGACTTGCAGAGTCTTTTCATGCCAGACTAGAACCCAATAGTTAGTATTACTATCTTTTTCTATACTTTAAACCTCTATGTCTTTTTGTCTTTCAGCCTCTCCAAAGTGTGCCTTGTATAGACAACATTTAGCAGGATTGTGTATTTTAATACATTCTGTCAATATCTACCTTTTCATTTGAATTTTTATTCCATTTATATTTAATTGAATTACTGATAAGGTAGGATTTATGTTTGCCATTTGCTATTTGTTTTATGCCTTTTTCCTAAAATTTTCCATTACTGACTTCTTTTGTGTCAAGAAGATATTTTCTAGTAGAATCCTTTAATTCTCTTGTTTTTTCTTTTACTATACATTTGTGTATTATTTTCTTAGTGGTTTGCCTGGGGAGTACAATTAACATCTTATCTTGTAACAATCTAGTTCTGATTAATACCACCTTAATTTCAATATTCTGCAAAATTTTGGCTTCAACACACATCTTTTCCTCCCCTTCATTTGTGCTATTATGTCATACAGATTACATGCTTATATATTTTAATCCATTCATCACAGTTTTACAATTAGTGCTTTATGCATATATATTTTAAATCATACGTAAGAAAGTAGTTGCAAACAAAAATCATGTTACACCATCTGTAATTGTCCCTCAATTCTTGGATATTCTGTTCCTTTTTTTTTTCATTCTTTTTTCTCTTTGATTTCAGTTTCAGATATTACTATTGTGTCTTTAAGCTCACTGATTTTTTTCCAATGGTCCTGTCCAGTACATTGATAAGTCAATCAAAGGCTTACATTTCCATCTGTTCTTGAATGCTGTCCACCTTTTCCTTTAGAGCATTTAGCATATTAATCGCAGTTAGTTTAAATTCCTGGTCTGATAATTCCAAAATCTCTGCCATGTCTGTGTCTGGTTCTGATGCTTTCTTTGTCTCTTTAAACTGTGTTTTGTGACATTTAGTATGTTTGTAAAATTTTATTGAAAGCCAGATATGATGTATTAGGTAAAAGTATCTGAGGTAAATAGACTTTTAATGAAAGTTTTATTGTTTATCTGGTTAGGCATTAGGCTCTGTTACCTGTTTGCTGTAGCACTGTATGACAGAGGGCAAAATTTACCCTGGTGTCCTCTGTTTGTTTTCCCATTCCCTAGAACATCCTTATCATCTGAGGTCTGAGTCTTGCAGTTTTTTTCAGCTGTAGTGATCTCTTATGATATAGGAGCCTTGCTGATGCAGTGGTAATATGGTAATATATGGGGGGAGGTAGTACATTCTATACTCATATGATCAATAAACTGGACCTACTTGACATTTATAGAACACTTAATCCAATAAATACATAATCTGCATTCTTCCTAAACTCATGTATAGAAAATTCAACAAGAAAAACCATATCCTGACCCATAAAACACAGTTAATAAAATTAAAAAGAATCAAAATCATACCAAGTATGCTCTCAAACCACAATAGAATTAAACTAGAAGTCAAAAACAAAAAGATAGCTAGAAAATCCCCAAATAATTGGAGATTAAACAAGACACTTCTAATAACACATGGGTAAAGAGAAAAACTCAAAGCAAATTTTTAAGAATGTTTTTAATTAAATGAAAATACAACTTATCAAAATTTGTGAGCTGGAGCAATAACAGTATGGAACAAGAAATTTATAGCTTGAATAAATATATTAGAAAATAAGAAAGATCTAAAATCATCCATCTAACCTTCCAACTTAGGAAACTTAAAAAAGAAAAGCACAGGAATCCAAAGGAAGCAAAAGAAAAGAAATAGTAAACATTAGAGCAGAAATCAATTAAATTGAAAATGGGATATTAATAGCAGAAATCAATGAAAGTACAATCTGCTTGTTTAAAAAATCAACAAAATTGATAAACTTCTATTCATATTAACCAACTAAAACGTCTATTCATGTTAAGACAGAAATGAAAAGGATATCTTTACAATTGAATCCAATGACATTAAAAAGATAATAGGGATATATTATGAACAACTCTATGTTCACAAATTTGATATCTTGGATGAAATGGATGAATTCCTTGAAAGACACAAGCTACCAAAATTCACACAGGGAAATAGATAATCTGAATAATCTTATATCTACTAAAAAGAAATTGAATCAACAATTAACAACCTTCCTAACAGGAAGCACCATTACTAGATAATTTCAGTGGTGAAATCTATCAAACATTTAAGAAGAAATTGTGTCAATTCTCTAGTCTCTTTCATAAAATGGAAGCATAGTGAACACTTCTTAACTCATTATATAAGCCAGCATTAGCATAATAACAAAACCAGAAACAGTCATTACTAGGAAGGAAGATTAAAGAGCCATATATGTCATGAACATAGATGAAAAAATCCTCAAAACAATATTAGCAAATTTAATGCAATAATCTGTAAAAAGAATTATAGTAAACCATGACCAAGTGTGATATATTCCAGGTATGCCAAGTTGGTTTATCATTCAAAAATCAATTAATTTAAATCATCACATGTACAGGCTAAAGAAAAAAAAAAACAGTAGATTGCATCAATAAATGTACAAAAAGCATTTGGCAAAATCCAACACCAATTCATTATAAAAATGCTTAGCAAACTAGAAATACAGTAGAACTTCCTTTACTTTATAAAGAGCATCTACAAAAACCCCTCACCCAACATAATACCTAATGGTGAGAAACGATGTTTTCTACTAAAACTGGGTTCAAAAGAAGGGTGATTCCTCTTATCCCTATTAATTTTGTACTAGACACTAAGACAATGCAGCAAGACAAGATAAAGATACAAAAGGTATTCAGACTGGCAGAAATAATAAAACTCTTTTTTCACAGATGACATGATTATCTATGTAGAGAATACCAAAAACCTGACAAAAACCTAACTGGAACTAGTAAGTGACTATAGTCGTGTTACAGGATACAAAGTTATTATAGATAAATCAAAAAGTCAATTCTTCTTTCCTATATAACAACATTGAGCATTGGAATTTAAAATTTAAAAGACAACACCATTTACATTAGCAAAAAATGAAAATGAAAATCTTGGCTATGAACCTAACAAAATATGTTCAAGATCTGTAAGGAAAATTACAAAACTCTCATGAAAGAAATGATTTGAATAAATGGAGAGCTATTTCCTGTTCATCAATAGGAATAGTATATATTGTTAAGATGTTAGTATTTCTCTATTTCATCTACAGATTAATTGTAACCAAAATCAGTGTGGAGAATTGTGGGAAGATGGTAGATGTGGAGGTTCCAGGAATCAGTCCCACAACCAGAACAACTCTTAGACACAAACTGCCTTAATCAACTTTTTGAAAACTCCAGAGTCCAATAGAACACTGTGCAGCACCCAGGGAATAGCAAAGGGAAGAATCTTGTGAATCAGAGTAAATATATTTGAATCATACTCTTTGTGCAGCAGCAACCATCACCCATCTCCCAGATGGGCTGCAAGGGACCAAAACAAGAAATTGTAGCGAGAGAAGGGAGTGGTTGGTATATGTAGCAGAATGGATGGATGTTTGTGCCTGTGGTAAGACCCCAGAATGCCATGCTGATATGGAACAAGGTCTTAAGATTTGTTGAGTTTTCTCCAGATGCAATGGCAAGATGAACTCATGTTCTACTCCTAGCAACTCTTAAGATGAGATCTGTTTCCATTGTTCCTTGGCTGGGAGGAATTCTCTCCTTCCTGTTTCAATGCTGGACAAATCTTTGCATCCATATCAGACTCATCTTTCTAAGGCAAGCACCAAAGATCCCACTGGGAGAAGATTACTCATCTCCCTTTGAGGACAGGAGTACATTCTTACCACTCCTTCTGCTTTGAATAATTCAAATTTAGTTTCTGCACCATATGTGGATGGAAGAAAGAAAGAAGAAAGATCCAAACTGTGCACCTAGAGGGTTGCAGCTCCCAAATAAGCAACTAAAAATATGTTCTATCAAATAGTGGTGTTTGTAAGGCGACTGCGTGTTTATTAAATTTTAAAATAAATATAACAGTTAAAATACAGTAAAAACATCCCATTCACAAAGAAACAAAAAAAAACAGAAAATAACTGGCATTAAACTCAAGATATGTACAGAACCTAGATGAAGAACACTGTAAAACTTCACTGAGGGGCATGAAAGAAGACTTGAGTGCATGAGGAGATGAATGATATTCCTGGATTAAAATACTAAATATTGTGAAGTTGCCGATTTGCTCTCAATTTATATTAATATTTAATGCAATCTCATTTTAAGCTTAACAAAATGAATTTAAATTTCATCTGAAGAACATATGTGTACAATACTGGCTAAGCAACATTTGTAAAAGGAAAATGATACTAAATATGAAAATGCTACAATAAATAAGCACAATGAATCACACAAAAATGAACTCTGTGGTGCCAGTACAGAAAGATCAATTGGTTAGAAAGCCCAAATACTAGATAAAAATATTACATGTAATAAAAAGAAAGTACAGCTATGGAGAGGTGTTGGGGAAGCTCCTGCTGCCCTTTCTGGCACCTCCCTTATTCCTTCTTAAAGGCAATTTGGAAGTGGCTGGAGATGCCTTTGTGAGACCCTGGCTTTTTCTGGCTGGGAAAGACTGACATGGAAAACTCCTCTTAGACATGGCCCCCTTTCCCATATTTGTCCTCCAGGCCAAAGCAGCTTGATAATGTATGCAGAGTGAGAAACAACTAAGTTGGGTGGCCTGGAGAAAAGGCTTTCCTGCTTTAAGTCCTGCAATGAACAATTGGATAGTAGGAAGGTCTCTTTTTTGAGGAGTAGAGGGGATATTCAAATTCCTATAAACAGGGGAACTCTTAAGTCCACCAGCAGGCACAAGCCCAGAAGAAGGTATAGTCTTAGAAAATATAAGGAGGACCCTGCATTTTGCATTTCCCTTGGATTTTATTGAAAGGAGAGCTGCACTCTGAAGGAAAGCACCCGCAAATGCAAAGCCAAATTGCAAATTGAAAGGCTTTGTTTTTTGGCTTAAGTTTGCTTGTTTCTTTTGGCTCCTAATACTCAAGAAAATCCCTGTCATATCACTAGCTGGGTACAAACTAAAAAAATAGACATCTCAGGGAATAAGTCTCAGAATTAACATTTAAAAATATTAAATTATACAGTGTACAGAAATATTACAATACAAAGAAACAGGAAATGAAGGCCCGTCCAAAGGAAGAGAGTGAAAATCAAGAAAACACCAACAAAGAAGACCAGAATGTGGACATACTGGGCAAAGTCTAAAAAATATATATCTTCAATATATTCAAGGAGATGAAGGAAACTGCAGAGAAAGAGATAAAAGATATCAGGAAAACAATGACCAACATGCAAATCTCAGTAAAGAGATAGATCTTTAAAAAAGGAATCACACAGAACTACTAGAGTCGAAAGCCACAATAACAGAATGAAAAATTCCCACAATGGTTTCAACAACAGATTGGAGCTGGTAGAAGAAAGAATCAGTGAACTCAAAGACAAGACAAATGACATGAGTCAGCATGAAGAGCAGAAAGAAAAAAGAATTATATGAAGTGAAAATTGCCTAAGCGATCTCTGGGAAACCATAAAAGGTACCATATATGCTTTATGGGTCCCAGTAAATGAAGAAAGAGAGAAAAGGGTGGAAGGAATATTCAAGGAAATAATGAGTAAAAACTTCCCAATACTAGTAAAGAGCATGAATATACACATCCAAGAAGCCCAACAAAAGCAAAGCAGGATAAATGTGAAGGGAAATACACTCAGACACAGAGTAGTCAAACTGCTGAATGCAAAGGATAAGGAGAATTCTGAACACTCCTAGAGAAAAGCAATGTGTTATGCACAATGTAGTACCAATTAGATTAAGTATCAATTTCTCCCCAGAAACCATGGAGGCAAGAAGGCAGTGGGTTGAAATACTTAAAGTGCTGTGAGAAAACAATTGCAAACCAAGAATTTTGTATTCAGTGAGACTTTCAAAAATGAGGAGATCCCTCTAAGATTTGGGACAAGAAAAGGATGCCCACTGTCACAACAATTAAACATTGTACTAGAAGTTCTAGCTAGAGCAATTAGGCAAGAAAAACAAAAGGAATCCAGATAGGAAAGGAAGAAGTGAAATTTTCACTACTTGCAGATGGCATGATCCTATATTTAGAAAACCCTGAAAAAAACAGCAATGAAACTACTAGAACTAATTAATTCATTGAAGTGGTGGAATATAAGATCAACAAGTATAAATCAGTAGTCTTTCTATACACTAGAAATGAACAATCTGAGAAGGAAATCAGGGAACAAATTCCATTCACAAAAGCAACTAAAAGAATCAAACATCTAGGAATAAATTTAACCAAGTATGTAAAGGATCTATAAACAGAAAACTACAAAACATTGTAAAAGAAAATAAAGAAGAACTAAATAAATGGAAGGACATTCAGTGTTTGGGGGTTGAAAGACAGAATATCATTAAGATGTCAATTCTACCCAAATTGATTTACAGATTCAACACAATCCCAATCAAAATTCCAGCAGCCTTAAAAACATTGCTGGAATTTATAGAAATGGAAAAGCAAATTATCAAATTTATTTGGAAGGAGAAGAGACTCTAAATAACTAAATGTATCTCAGAGTAGAAGAATGACATCAGTGGACTCTTTTTACCTCACTTTAAAGCATATTACAAAGCTGCAGTGATCAAAACAGCATAGTATTGGCATAAAGGTAGACATATAGATCAATGGAATTGAATTTAGAGTTCAGAAATAGACCATCACCTCTGTGGTCCATTGATTTTTGACAAGGCTACCAAGGCCACTCAGCTGGGACAGAAGAGTCTCTTTAACAAATGGTGTTGGGAGAACTAGATATCCATGTCCAAAAGAATGAAAAAGGGCCCGTATCTCATGCTTTACATAAAAATTAACTCAAAATGGAGCAAAAAGCTAAATATAAAAGCCAGGATCATAAAACTTCTAGAAGAAAAATTCAGTAAATTATCTTCAAGATCTTGTGCTAGCAGGTGGTTTCTTAGACCTCACAACCAAAACACAAGCAATTAAAGAAAAAATAGATAAATGAGACTTTCTCAAAATTAAATGTTTCTGTACTTCAAAGGACTTTCTTAAGAAGGTGAAAGGCAGCCTAATCAATAGGAAAATGTCTTTGGAAACCACATATCTGATAAAGGTTAACATCCATGATATAGAAAGAGATCCTACAATTCAATGATAAGACAAACAAACCAATTTATAAATTGGAAAAATAACATGAGTAGATGCTTTTCCAAAGAGGAATTACAAAAGGCAAAAAAAGCACATGAAAATATGTTCAACATCACAAGCTATTAGGAAAATACAAATCAAACTTACAATAAGATATCATTTCAAATCTATTGGAATGGCCACTAGTAAAAAACAACAGAAAGCTACAAGTGTTGGAGATGATGTGGAGAAATAGGAACACTTATTCACTGTTGGTGGGAGTGTAGAATGGTGCAGCCACCATGGAAGTGTTTGGTAGTTCTTCAAGGAGTTAAATATGAAACTGCCTTGCAACTGGCAGTCTCATTCCTAGGTATATACTCCAAAGAACTGAAATTAGCAGTGTGAACAGACAGGTGTACACCAATGATCATAGCGGCATTATTCACAATTACTAAAAGGTGGAAAGACAACTAAGGTGTCTGTAAACAGATGAATGGATAAACAAAATGTGGTATATGCATAGGCTGGAATAGTATTCATCTGTTAGAAGAAATTAAGTTGTGATGCACATGACTATATGAATGAACCTTGAGGATATTATGTTGAGTGAAACAAGCCAGACATAAAAGGATAAATACTGTATGATCTCAGTAATAAAGACTAAATATAATGAGCAAAGTCATGGAGTTTTAATAGCTAGAAGATTGGTCACCAGAAGATAGAATGAAGATAGACAATAGAGAGCAGTGGTTTAATTTGTGCAGAATTGGTAATAAAGTTGATTGCAAATGCTTGGAATTAGATAGAGGTGATGTTAGCACATTAGAGTGAATGTAATTAGCAGCGCCAATGTGGAGGTATGATAGTGGTTGAAAGGGAAAGCTTAGGATTTTGTATGTCACTAGAGGAAAAGCTGAAGGATGAAACCTGGACCTGTATAGCATAGCAAACCCTGTTGGAGATACTGAGTGTGATTAACAGCACAAATTTAAGAATGTTCTTCAATGAAGGAGAACAAGTGTACGTTAATATTATAAAATGTTTATAACAGGGTACTATCTGAGCTATAATTCACCTAAAGCAAACTATGGACTGTAGTAAATAGTAATATATAAATTTTTTCACCAATTGTAAAAAAAAGAGGGAGAAAATTATCATAAGTGACAGAAACCTGACACAAATTACTGCATATTGTTTAACTCCATTTATATAAAATAAAAATAGAAATATATTTATAGAGTTGGAATTTGATTAGTGGATAGGTATGGCAGGGAATGGCTAATGGATGGGGGCTTTTCTTTTTGGTGTAATGAAAATGCTGTAATATTGATTGCGATGATGAATGCACAACTCTGTGATTATATAAAAATGCACTGAATGTACACTTTGGATGGCATGTATGGTAATGAATATATCTCAGTAAGCTTATTTTAAAAATAAGGAAGAGATTAAGACATTCCTAAGTAAACAAAAGCTGAGGGAGTTCATTACCACTAGATTTTCCCCACAAGCAATGCTAAAGGGCTTCTTCAGACTGAAAGGAAAGGATTTTAGATGGGTTGAAAATGTCATGAAGAAGGGAGGGACAAGATGGTGGCTGAATAAGGTGCTCCAAGAATCAGCTCATCCTACGGGGCAGGTAGTAATCACCCAGATCTATTCCATTTAAAGCACTTGTCTGGGGGGCCCAGGAGACCAGAAGAGCATCCTGCAACATCCTTGAAAGAATGGAAGGAGGAGACTGCCCATCTGCAGTGAAGTTGCACGAGTAGAGCACTCCATGCTGCAGAGGATGGTACCCATCCTTCACTCGTGGCACAATCCACCTTGGGAGCTATTCCATGGCTGATGTTGGAAGCTCCATTTCCCAAAAATGGGAAGAAGAGACAGGAGGCCATTGACTTCAGCTACTGATTCCTAAATTTGGCTGGCTAAGAACAGCTAAAGTTTGAACCTGTCCAAGTTGGAAAGACCTGGTAGCTGCCATTTCAACTCTGCCCCCTGGCATGAGGGGAAACAGGGATGATTGAAAATCACAGTGATGGAAGGGACTGGCTTATTTCCATCCAGATTGGATTGCAGCCCTAGCCTAGGCTCCAGTCCCACCTCTGGCAGAAGGAACCTGGTGGGACCTGCACTAGCCTCTCAGGGTAACTGCAAATACTTTCAGCCAGATGAATAGTCAGACACTTGGGGCTCCATCCCTGACCCACAATAGGATAGGAGAGGAGCTGTGTTTCCTAGGGCTTTCTGGGAAATTGCAGGTGATTTTGGCCTGCTAGAACTGGTTTGTTGAGCACCTCTGATTCCATCTCCACCCCTTCACCCCCATAGGATAGCAGGGGGCTGGTGTTTCCTTAGCCTCTCTGGGCAACTGCAGGTGCTTTTGGCCTGCACAAGCTCAAATGTTGGGTGCCTGTGGTTCCACACCCAACCCTGATAGGACCAAAAGGGGATGGTGTTTCCCCAGCCTCTCTGAGTGACTGCAAGTGCTTTTGGCCCACACAGACAGACTCAATAGGCAGACACCTATAGCTGCATCAATGCCCCCTAGTAGGGTAGGAGGGGAGCTATGTTTCCTCAGCCTTTCCAGACAATGGTAGGCACTTTTGGCCTGCACGGACTAGACTGGTGGGTACCTGTGGACCCACCTCCAACCTCCATTTGAATAGGAGAGGGCTGGTGTTTACTCAGCCTTTCTTGACAATGGCAGACACATTTGGCCAGCACGGACTGAACTCTTGGGTGTGTGGGGATCCACCCCCAGTCTTTAATAGGATTGGAGGTGGCTGGGGTTTCCTCCGCCTCTCTAGGCAAAAGAAAGCACTTTTGGCCTATGTGGACTGAACTGTTGGGCACCTGTGATTCCATCCCCCCCTAAATAGCATAAGGGGCAGTACTCCCTCAGCCTCTTAGGGCAAGTGCAGCCCCATTTGGCCAACATGGACTAGACTTTTGAGCACTCCAGAGAGTCCATCACCACCCCTAGCAGGGGAGGATGGGGGCCAGTGCTACATTGGTCTACTTGGAGAACTGCAGTCATTTTGGACCTGCATAGCATAGATTGTTGACCACACCTGCAGCTCCATCCCCACTCCAGGAATGGGAGAAAGGGGTTTGAAGCTTCATCAGTCTCTCTGGGAAACTACAGATGGTTTTGACCTGCACGACTTAGATTGTTAAACATGGCTGTGGCTCTGTTCCTACCCCTGGCGAAAGGTGGGAGAAGCTTCATCAGTCCCTGGGCAATGCAGACAGCATCAGTCTCCAGAGCTTACAGTACCAACTATATCCTCAGCTCCTACTACTCAACCAGCAAGGGAGAAAGGACAAGAAAGCCCTAAAGTAAAGGAAGAAACTGCACCCAGAATAAATACATCTAGTAAGCCAGATGCCAATATACCAACAAAAAATTACAAGCCATGCCAAGAAAGAAGAAGGCATGGCCCAGTCAAAGGAACAAGATAAGACTCCAGAGAACATAAAGGAGTTGAGACAACTAATTATAGATGTTCAAACAAATCTTAATAAATTCAGTGTGATGGCTAAAGAGATTGAAGATATTAAGACACTGGGAGAGCACAAAGAATTCAAAAGCATACATAGAAAAATAGATCTTACAGGAATGAAAAGTACAAAAAATGAAATAAAAAATACACTGGATACCATCCACATGTAAAAAGGTTATTAATAGGGAAGGAGTAAAAGGGGGAGTTTGTTGGGTATATGGGATTCCCCTATATTCTGTATGTAACTTTACTGTGACTTAAAACTTCTTTGAAGAGAAACTTTTTTTTTTTAAAGTAAGGCACAGGAAGAAATGGAAGAAAATGCCACTGTACATATAGGTCAATAGATATTACAGTGCTGAAAAACAAAACATCAAAAATACACTGGAAAAAGAAGATTTGAGGAGGCAGAAGAAAGGATCAGTGAGCTTGAAAACATGGCATCCAAAAGTGATTATACAGGGAAGTGCATGTGGCTCAAGTGATTGGGCTCCTGTCTACCATATAAGAGGTCCAGGATTTGATTCCCGGGGCCTCCTGGTGAAGAGCAAACTGGCCTGCATGGCAAGCTGGCCCACATGGCAAGCTAGCCTGTGCAGAGAGTTGGCCTGCACAGAGTGCTGGCCTGCATGGAGTGCTGGCCCATGCAGGTGTGCTGGCCCATGCAGGGGTGCTGGCCTGCGTGGAAAGCCTGCACAGCAAGATGATGTAACAAAAAAAAAAAAAAAAAGACTCAGAAGAGAGACAATAAGAGACATGGCTGACCAGGGAGCTGAGGTGGTGCAAGAGATTCAGCACCTCTCTCCACTCCAGAAGGTCCCAGGATTGGTACCCGGTGCCACCTAAAGAGAAGAGAAGCAGACACAGAAGAACACACATAGAGCATACAGTGAGCACAAAGCAATGAGGAGGGAGGGGGAGAAATAAATAAATAATTTTTTAAAAAAGTGAACATACAAAAGAACAGATGAACAAAAGAATGGAAAAAATTGAACAAAGTCTCAAAGAACTAAACAACAGCAAGAGATGTGCAAACATATGTGTCATGGGTGTCCCAGAAGGAGAAGGGAAGGGAAGGGGGGCAGAAGGAATATTTAAAAAAATAATGGTAGAAAATTTTCCAACCCTATTGATGGATATAAATATCCATGTCCAAGAAGCACAATGCACTTCCATCCGTATAAATCTGAATAGACCAACTGTGAGACACATAGTAACCAGAATGTCAAATACCAAAGACAAAGAGAGAATTCTTAGAGCAGGAAGAGAAAAGTGAAGCATAGTATATAAGGGATACCCAATAGCATTAAGGGTTGATTTCTCATCAGAAACCATGGAAGCAAGGAAGTAGTGGTGTGATATATTTAAGGTAATGCAAGAGAAAATCTTCCAGCCAAGATTCTTATATATGGTAAGACTGTCTTTCAAAAATGAGGGCCACTTTAGAATATTCACAGATAAACAGAAACTGAGGGAGTTTGTAACAAAGAGATCGGCTTTGCAGGAAATACTAAAGGGAGTGCTACAGCCTGAAAAGAAAAGACAGGAGAGGCTAGAAATGAAGATTATATCAGTAAAATTAACCAAAAGTGTCAAAAGAGTGGTGAAAATATGACAGATAAAACCAAAGGTCAAAATGTGTGAAATAAGAACTGCCCTTAGAGTACTAAAATTGAATGTTAATGATATAAACTCCCCAATCAAAACACACAGACTGGCAGAATGGGTAAGAAAACATGAGCCCTCTATATGCTGTCTACAAGAGATTCACCTTAGACCCGATGATACCTATAGATTGAAAGAGAAAGGATCATGGATCTTTCTTTAGGATAGACCATACGTTGGGTCACAAAACAGATCTCAATTTATTCGACAAGATTGAAATTATACAAAACACTTTTTCTGATTGTAATAGAATTAAGGTGGAAATCAACAAGAGGTGGAAATAGGAAAAGTTCACAAATATATGGAGATTAAACATCACACTCTTAAGTAATCAGTGGATCAATGAAGACATTTCAAGAGAAATCAAATATCGTGAAATGAATCTAAATGAGAACATGACATATCAGAACCTATGGGATGCCATGAAAACAGTGCTGAGAGGGAATTTTATAGCCCTCAATGCTTACATTAAAAAAGAAGAAACTTAAAGCATATCATGTTGTTTGTAACTAGCAGTGCTATTGTATGGGTGGGACAGTGGATGAAAGGGAAAGACTGAGGTCACGTACTAAAAACTAACGGGACTATATAAAATAGTAAAACTTCATGTAAAACACAAATATGGGTGATATTGCATATATAAGATTGCTTTTACAAAATATAAATACAAATATACTCAAGAAAAAGAAAAAGAATGGAAGCTATGTATGGCAGGAGAAGCATAAAGAGATTGGGAGCTAATGAGTTCTGTCTTTTTGCTTTTGTTTATTATTATTGGTATAATGAAAGTGCTCTAAGAATGATTGAAGGGATGAATGCACAAATATGCAATTACATCGAATACCATTGATTGTACACTTTGGATGGCTATATGTTTTATTAATGTGTATCAATAAAATTGATTTGTTGGGAAAAAGGCACTACAATCAATGACTTAATTTTTGGAGATCCTCTCTTCACCACAAGTGCTGTATCCTTTGGCTTTTCTGCATGTATAAAGTAAATTAGTTTTTTTGGGAAGTGAAAATATCATATGCTGTAAAAGTGCCATTGAAGCCAATTGTATCTATGTAACAATGCTCTAACATTTTAAATAGATAAATTTGGTCCAAACCTTACTATTTATTTTACAATCACAATCACTGTTGTGTCATCTATTACCAGGCAGGCAAAATTAATATATCACCCTAATTACCATAGCCAGGTTCTTAGTTCTTTTTTCTTATTATTAATAATTGTTTTTTCTGCTCATAATTAATGTATAAAGAAAAGTATAAATATTAAGAGTGGAAATTCAAGTGGAATAAAAACAAAATGATGTCTAGCTAAATAATTAATGAGAACAAAAGAGCAGTATAAAGGGCATAATATGCTTTTAAACTACTTTCATTGAGTTTTTACACTCTTTATCACATTGGATATACATTTGAATACTTTTATAAACCAGGAAAATGAGTTTTCATTGTTTGAATAGGTGTACAAAACCTGTGAAATGACAGTGAGTATTGTATAAACTTTATTAAGATTTTTAAGTTCTTTTAGCAATGTGTAGATATCACTTGGTTCCATTTCAAGTGATATAATATAAACCAAAGATAGAAATAATCAAACCTCAAGTGCAGATTTCATCTTAGTTAGCTTTTGCTAGAGAGATGGAATAGGAAGGTTCCAGAAGGGGAATTGGCTATGGTAAGACTGGATTTAGAGTCGTAGTTTAGGGAGAGCAGCAGTAGTTTCTGTGAGAGATCATGAAGGTCTGGACTAAGAGGAGGATGAGAAAAATGGATTGGATTTGTTAATTCAGCTAGAGTATAGGATGCATGAAGAGGATTCCTGCAAAGTTGGTTGGGAATCCAGCAAGGGACTGGATATGGAAGGCCTAATTCCCTGGCTAAGGAGTTTGGAGCTTCATTCTGTAAGTAAAAAGGAAATGAGGATAGTATTTGAACAACTACAGTTCACAAAGTTTGATATGTTGAGCTATAAGAAAAAAACAAGTTATAAGATGATTTTGTGCATGGAGATGGTACACCATACCATCAGAATAATGTATATTTTATTTATAAGAAAGAGTAGCACCATATTTAGAGCCTATTAACATAGCCTCTGTATAGGTGAGGATCTCTGGCCCTGAAGTATTAAGGGCCTAGAAGTTCAGGTGGACTCTGGTGTGGGCCAGCTCTGCTCTTTGTTACAGCATAGGTTACTGAGGTGAATCCAGTCCCAGTGGCCATAATAAAGATTATGGCAAAAGGAAAGCGTTACTGAGGCCTCAGTAAAGAGGAAGGTAGAAGAGCAGAGCTGGTGTGAGGATATAATGCAGCAAGGAAGATAGCTCAGAGGTTGTGGGTAGGGCACAGAGAAGAAGAGGCAGTTTAGGAAGAGTCCCTAAGGGGAACACAGCTATGGGGAACTTTTTAAAAGAATTCATTGCCATTGCCATTGGGAGAACAGCTGAAAGTGTTTGAAAGTGTTCTCAGCCTATTCACATAGACAGAGTCAACTGCTCAGTAATTCAATCCCAAGTACAATATTCAGCCATTTTGTTTACTGAATTCATTGGTTTGGTTATAATTTAGGTCTTGATACCATATTGACTTAGTTTACACATTCTTAAATCTGCATAAAATGATGGTTCAGGAAGTACAAGTTCATTACACAGGTTAGAGAATTTAGAGCCAGGGGTCCCAAGGACAGCATAGATTCCTTTTCATTGAAACACCAGAATTTAAGGACAATTGCATGCAAAAAATTTCATTTTTTTGTAATCATTTTCAAGTGTTTCAGTGACCTATTTCAGTCATAAATAATACAGATAATTTCATATAAAAATTATTGTAAACTATATGAAGTATAAATGTATAGAATACATATTTAAGGGTAGTATATAATAACATATATAGATGTTTGACAGTATGATTATTATGTGTCTTGGAGTAGGTCTTCTAGGATTTCTTCTTTTGGTGTTCGTTGCGCTTGCTGGACATGTACCATCTGTGTCCCTCATAAGAGTTGTAAAATTTTCCACCAATATTTCTTCAAACACTCCTACCTATTTTCCCTTCTCTTCTCCCTGTGGGACACCCATAGTGCATATGTTTGTGTGTTTCATGCTGTCATGCAATTCCTTGAGTCCCTGCTGAATTTTTTTCCATTGTTTTTGTCTGTCTGTTCTCCTATTTGTGTGATTTTGGATGTCCTGTCTTTTCATTTGCTAATTCTTCCCTCTGTTCAAATTGCTGTTGATTCTAGTGCACTTTTCATTTCTTCCATTGTGCCGTTCATTATCATAAGATCTGTTATCTTTTTATGTATGTGTATAATTTCTTCTGTATGTTCACCCAGTGTCTTCTTAATATCCTTTATCTCTTCCCTCATATCATTGAATTGATTTGAAGTATTTCTTGGGCCTTTGACTAGTTCCACATTCTGCCTCTTCCTGCTTTTTAGTTCGTTCCTTTGGCTGGGACAAACTAGTTTATTTCTTAGTATGGCTTATAATTTTTGCTGATGTCTAGGCATCTCTTTATCTTGATGGGTTTATTCGTTGGTCAGTTTCACTCTTGCTAGGGTTTTATTTTTGTTTGGGTTTGTGTTAAGGGTCTTCTTTGACTTTTTTTTTTTTTAACAAATTCATTTTATTGATACATATTAATAAAACATAAATCCATCCAATATGTACAATCAATGATATTTGGTAGAATCATACATTTGTGCATGCATCACTCCAGTAATTCTTAGAACATCTTCATTATTCCAACAACAATAACAATACTAAAACACAAAAACCAAGCAACCATTAAACTAACAAAACTCATCACCTCTCAATCTTTCTATGCTTCCCCTGCCATACATAGTGCTATTGTTTCATTCTCTCTTATTTATTTGTATTTATATTTTGTAAAAAATAGTCTTATATATGCAATATTACCAATATTCATATTTTTTAATTTTTAAAATGGTATATAAATATATATGCATATATGTGCATTTGCTTGCATAAATGTTATTTTTTTATATATACATATTTTTTAAAAGATGCTTAGATTACATAAATGTTACACAAAAATTACAGGGATTCCCATGTTCCCCACCTCCCACACTCCCATAACATCCCACATAAACATCTTTGATTAGTGTGGCACATCACCTGAATGGATATACACATCCTGGAGCTTTGCCACTAAGCATAGACCATAGTTCACATTGTAGACCACACTCTCCCACACAGTTCTGCATGGTATATGCTGATGTAAAATAGCCTATATCTGTCATTGTAATGTCACACAGGATAATTCCCAAGCCCTGAAAAAGCCCCTGTATTACAACTACTTTTCCTTTCCCTGCCCGGAAAGTGTCTAGTGGCCACTGGTTCCACCTCACTCTTATAATTTCTTCCATTGCTTGAATCACAATGTGTCTACAACAGAATACCATTAAGTCCACTCTAGTCCATAGCTCTTCCCCCAGTCCTGAGGAGTCTGGGATGGTGACGTCCACTCCACCTCCAAGTGAGAGTGGGCTTATATCCCACGGATACAGTGGATGGGATTATCCTGCCTGCAGCTGCAGACCTTCTCCATTCCCTGGGATGGCCGTTGTCGATCATGGGGCAGGTGACGTAGGTGAGCCCACTGAGCTGTAGAGTAGGTGTTGCAGCTCCACCAAGACTCCAGGTACAGCTGGCACATGGGCAAGCCAGAGGCTCCAGCCTCTGGAATACACCTACAAACTCCAGCATCACATATAGGTTTAAATAGAAGGGACTGATGGACCATGTGCAGGGAGTACTTATTTGAGTCCAACGCTGTCACTCTCAGGAGCACAGATTCCAAAGTAAAGCCCATTGATAAGGCATCAATCTCTGGAGCTATCCCCCTCATATAGGACCTGGGTGTCTCCAGAGCTCTCAGGAGCCCCTCTGTATGGGGTGATATCCACTTTAGTGTTCTATGAGATCCTACCGAGGTGTGCATAAGCGTTACCTCTGGGATGATCTCCCAACTCTCTCTGAAGTCTCTTAGCCACATGAACTCATTTGTCTTTACCTTTTCGCCCTTTTATTCAAGGTTTTTTCCAGTTGTATTGCCAGTTTGCACTTGGTGTTAATCCATCATTGCCGGAGAGGCTCATCCCCGGGAGTCTTGTGCCACGCTGGGGGGAAGGTAATGCATTCATACGTTGAGTTTGGCTTAGAGAGAGGCCACATTTGAGCAACAAGGAGTGTCTCAGGTGGCAACCCTTAGGCACCCCATAACAGTAGGCTAAGTTTCAATTACAAAAGCAAAGACTCCTAAGGCTAGTCATCAATAACAAGAACCCATCAGTGGACCATCCTCTTTTGCCAGACACTGCCCCTGCACTCAGAGGACTGTTGCCACTCCCTTGGAGAATGTGGCAGAATTCTCCCTCGGAGAATTCTCCAGGCTGGGAATTCAGTATTCCCTCATTTATTGAGTGTTTGTCTACCCACCGTGACCATGCCCCATCCCTTGATCATTTGAACAATTGTATATATCTTTCATGTATATTCAGATGAAATTCCTCCCATGAACCCCCATCCCAGACACCCCCCACCAATGATCCTCTGCAGCCCCCATTGTAACCCTTCTGTGATCTAAATCTTCCTTGAAGATGAAACCCATAAAATAACCAAATACAATTAATAGGAAAAGGAAATAATAATGATAAGCTTAAATGCAAGAGATAAAATACATGGAAACTCAGAAAATAAACTAAAAATAAAATATAACTAATGCATTGAGATATTCAAAAAATGGGAAAAAACAAAAACAAATTTAATTATTTTTTTTCCTTTTATCACTGCATTATCGGGTGTCTAGTCTGTACCGTGGCACCTTCCCCCTCTCATTCCTCAGTGTCTCCCTAATTTTCATTTAATTTTCAAAGAAGTTTTAGGTCACAGCAAAGTCACACACAGAATACTAGAGACTCTCATATACCAACCTCCTTCCCCTTTCCTCACCCCATATTAAAACCTTCTTTTTTTTGTGGATGGTAGCATTGTTATAACTATTATACAGATAGTGAAACAAAGCTACTAAACATTGTCAATGTTTTTGATGATTTTTACCATGTCCTGTGTCCATTACTGTAAGGTGATGAAAAACTTTTCCCATGACCACTAAATACCCCGTTTGATCTTTTCTGTTCCTTCCTCCCCATCCCCCTGGGGCACATGACACTCCCTTGTCTTGACTCATTGGATGACAAGTTTCATAGTTATATGCCCTGGGTATTCTAACCTACTCTTCCAAATCTACCCAACTGCCAAACTTGCACCACCAAATCCAGTAATATCACTACCCACCTGTCCTATCCTTCAATATGCAATTATACTCTATTACTTTACCATAGATTATGTCCGTATGGGTGAAGGCTCACAACCTACTCTTTTCTTTCTCTCCCTTGTTAACCTATCTTTCAGACAATGGTTCTCAGAGACTGCTCACTTTCCTCAATTCAAATCAGTGAGGTCATATACTGTTCATCCTTCAATGCCTGGCTTGCTTCACTCAACATAAGGTCTTCAAGATTCATCCATGTTATTCCGTGTGTTAGCACTTTATTCCTTCTTACAGCTGAGTAATATTCC
>JAQZBX010003909.1:0-16769 GCA_029593785.1 Cabassous unicinctus
AAAAAAAAAAAGAACCTGTTTCCTTGCCTTTTCCGGATTCTAGAGGCTGCCCATATTTCTTGACTCATGGCCCCTCCCCCACGCCCTTCCTCCATCTTCAAAGGCAGCAATGTTGCATCTCTCTGACCATTTTTCCATAGTCATGCCAGGAAAGATTCTTGGCTTTTAAGGACCAATGTGATTCCATTGGGTCTGCCCAGATAATCTAGTAAAATCTCCCCCTTCTCACACCTGTGAAGCCCCTTCGCTATGTAAGGTATCATATTTACAAGTTCTGGAGATTAGGACCGCAACATTTTTTTTGGGGGGGGGGGGAATGGGAGCATTTTTCTGCCTACCACACCTAGTAATTCAAGGATGCATATTGTAACTATAGGGAGATTCCTAAAAAAATGAAGACTAAAAGATATGTAACAAACTAATGATAAGGAGGGTGGGATGATAAAAACAAAAACAAAAACTTGATTAATCCAAAACAGGGCAAAAAAAGAAAAGAAAAGGGAACACAGAATGAGTGGAACAAATAGGAACAAATAGTAAAATGGTAGATTTAAATCCAAGCTAGAGAATGAAGTGAAAAAAGGCAAGATTCCAAACTGTGTGCATCTTTCCAAGGAATTTTTTCATATGCTTTTAAATTCTGTGAATATACCTGGAAGAATATACCATGTTTCACAGAGGGTCTCAGATGAGAGGAGGGCATTCTTTTCATTATTTATCCCTATCTGAAATTTTGTCCATATACATGTATTACATTTCCAACTTTTATGAATGTTAATTCAAAATACTTGTTGAATGAATAAACCAGATATATAAATTCATAGAACAGACTTATCTTCTTGGTTTAAACTTAGATTTTCTTCCCCACCTCTCACACCCAATCTCCTCCTTCCTTCCTCTCCCTTCCTTTCTTGTTTAATCCATTGTACCAGAAAGGGGGATTAAAGTGGCTTAGTTCAAATATTGCCAATTAAAAAATACATGTTGTACGCTAGGTACTGGAACAAAACCTGTCCAAGAGTTTTCCCAGGACCCTTGCCCTCTTGGAACCAGCTTTCAAACCCTAGGACAGCAATGAGGAAAGCAGAACTCGGGCCCCCTTAATTATAGCCACCCAAGCATAAGGAAATATCACCCCAAATCCCAGGGGCCTTCTCCACCGAACAGAAGATCCTGGAACCGAGTGTCATTTTGAAGAAGGCAGCAGAGAAATGAATCCAGTAGCTACTTTCTCCATCTAGGTCAAGTGTGTGTTTCTATGATTTCAGTGGCGTTTCTCCTGCTTGCTGCATGAAGCAGTAGTTGGGAGCCCACTTTGGGGGGCAGCTCTTTTCATGAGCAGCATTCAGCATCTGTAGATATGTGCAATAATAATATGATGCGTGGGTACTGGGAATGAAGAAATGAAAATTTCGCGAGCAGATACTAGAAAACATTTTGTACGCCTAAGAGAGGCTTTTCAGTAGCCAATGCCTGATGGTTTGGCACCCCAAGGAGCAGGACGTTTCTCTGAGTATGCAGAAATCACTTTGGCAGGAAACCGCTTCCTCCTTAGCATGAAATTCTCCTGGGTTGTGAGGGTTGGTCTCCAGTGGCTTTTAAGATTAAACTTAAATGTTTATATAGATTAATTTTTTTTCATTCAAGTTTTTATCAAATGCTTGCTATGGGCCAAGTGCCACCAACTTTGATATATCTGTGTTTGGAGTAGGACAGGAAGAAAAAGCAAGCAGAGGAGAGAGTTTTATAACCTTAGCTTCTCACCAGTTGGCAATCTAATAAATCGGAGCGATAGGGCAGTAAGACAAGTAGGATTCCTAGAATTAATCACTACCATTTCTCTTCCATGAGTTCAGTTATAAACCAGGGATCAGCAGACTACAGCCTGTGTCCAAATCTGGTTTGCAGCCTCTTTTTAAAAGTAAAGTTTTATTGAAACATAGCCATGCTCATTTGTTTCCATATTGTCTATGGCTGCTTTGGTGCTAAACTAACCTAAAATATTTACTCTCTGGAACTTTACAGAAAATATTTGCTGACCCCTGTTATAAAATCACACAGAGTAAGGAAGGGCCCCAGGGTCATCTGGAGACATATCCAGAACTGAACTTTTCTTAGTAGGGATTGGTAAGCAAGAGAAATTTAGGGCCATGTAATCCAGTGGTTGTTTTAGAATTGAGCCTTGGCATTCTTGAATGTGCAATTTTTTTGGGAGAACTCATGCTTTACTGCCTTACACACATAGGCAGGATGATGCAATTCAGCAACGAGCAAGGACACAGCAAGCTCTGCCTGCATCTGCTTTCCTTGGCACCTGGACAGAGATCAGTGTGAGAAAGGATGGATGAATATCAGGGACCTACACCCATGGATGCAGCAGTTAGAGTCACTGGATTTGATGAACACCTAGTATCATGAATGGTTCATAAAAACAGAAGATCTATAATGCCAAACTGTTTATGTCAATTAAAAATATATGCACACAAGGCAACAATTTATATCTTGTTATACCGCTTATAAACAAAAATATTTATGTTAAAAACATTGTAATTGTCTTGGTAGGGGGCAAAGGGAGTGGCTTTGGGAATAGGAATGGATGGATCAATAAATAAGAGGGTGACATGGCCTCATGTGGGCAAATGATGATGTGCTATGAGCTGAGGGGTTTAACTGACACAGCCCTAAGCACCTGAGGTCCAGGAATGACAGAATAACAATCAAAAAGGAAAGAAGGAAGGAAGGGAGGGAGGGAGGGAAGGAGGAGAGGGAAAGAGAAAAGACTGAAGGAATCTGGAGACATATCCAGATTCTATCTCTGGCAAACTAAATGGATTTACGACCTCGTGACAATCTATGGGGACACAACTTCTTAACAATCTGGAGCCTTAAGGGCATTGGCAGTAGGAGGGGAGATGGTGGTGTGTGTGAGATAGGGTGGGGTAGGGGTCAGAGCAGACACTCCAAGCCTACTGGGACACAGGTCAGTTCTCAGGGAATGGGGCAGTCTAGGGCCAAGAAGCCTGCGAGAGTCCCAGGAAAGCCGAGGTTCAGGCCCCAGTGGGGACCCTTAGCAGGGCAAGAGCCTGTTGCTGTGGCAGTGGGAAGGTGGCTGTGTGGTGTAGGTCAGGGGAGAAGGCATCGGCTCTTCGGACACTTACCTCAGGCATATTGGGTCTTAAGCCCAGTCAATTTTCAGAGAGTGGGTTCTGAATATAAAACTAGGTGACGACTGGTCCAGGGACTGAACAGAAGCCTTGGGCAACAATGGGTTAAAGGCCTTCAGAGACTGTCGCTGGGACACAAATGGCTGGACTCTTTGGGCAAGTGACTTCTTCCCTCTGGGCCTAATTTATACGATTAGATAATAATACCTATTCTGACTACTTCATGGGATTGTTTTGATGATCAAATGAGATGACATATAATAAAGAACTCTGGAGAAGTAAAGTACTCCACATCTTAGTTATTAATATATTTAAGCAACTTCTTTGACAGTAACTCCTCTTCTTTCATCCCTTCTCATTCACCCCATCACCCCACGTATGCTGGATAGAAAGAAAAAAGGGAGCTGGTAATCGCTTCAAACAGCCAATTTAGCCTGGAAAACTTGAGAGAAAACATAATAGCTTTATGTTATTTTAGTTATTTTCTTCAAAAGAACATGTTGCATTATTACACATAATTTGGTCCTTAAATTTTCCGAAATTAAATCAGTCCTTTCCCATAGTTTTCAAACATGTCTGTGGTGTATCTCAGGACTGGCCAATTTACAGCTAACACCCAGCAGGCTGTCCTAGCTGCTGACACTGGAACTTTATCCGGCCCTAATCTATCAGCCTAGGAAAACAAGAAAAATGGAGACATTTTTAAAGTTCACAAGTCAGCAGACTTTATGAATAAGCAAAGAAATGAAAAACAGACTGTAGAATTGTTCTTGCTAACCTAACTAAAATTGTATTTTTAAACAAATAAGATAAATATGCTAGTATCATTTTCTATTATCAAATAATTCTGATATAATTCTAAAATATACTTTTTCAAATGTAAAAATAATCTGGAAATCATAGTAGTTAGACCCTACTAGACACTAGACAAGAGAGTAAGAGAGTAAAATTCATCTGCAACCCAGCAAACATTTGGAGTTCAAACTACATATATAGCTCTGTGTCCTTCTGTTTTTTACATACTGTTACATCACTAGCACCTTTTTATGTTAGTAAATTTTTCTCAATAATATGATTTTTAAGTACCAAATAATATTCCATCATGTGACTGTGGCATGGTTTGTTGGACCTTTTCTATGCTCTATATTTTCTTTATTAATATTCCATCATGTGACTGTGGCATGGTTAGTTTGACCTTTTCTATGTTCTATATGTTCCATATTTCTGTCTTTATCTATATTTGCTCTTTTCTACACATTTCTGAGTTCACTTCCATAAACATTCCTTTGCGTACATCTTTAAAAAAACACATCTTCAAACTGATTGTTTCCTAGGATAGAGTCATAAAGTTGGGATTATTGGGACAAAGTATGTTAACACTTTTAAGTGTCTTGCTATATAGTTCCAAAATGTTTTTCAGAACCATTGTAATATACTTCTATCAGCCGTTCAGGAGAGTATATGTCTTACCAAACCCGCACCAGCACTGAGTTTCCTCATTAAAAAAAGTATCCTTGCCTATTTGGTAAGCTCTGTGACAAATACATTTACTTTTGTGCCCAGCATCCTTTTGGGAACTATTCCTCCTCCATTCCATAATTATTCAGATCAGATCTTAGAAACATAAACAGTATTCAACTGATGGCATGCATATTGTATGCCTCCATAGGACAACACCATGTATTTTATTGCTTAAATTGGCTTTGCATTATAAAAAAGGAAAGCTCCACAATCTGTTTTGATTATTTTAGAAAATGTCTTTGGCAAACCACATCTTGCATACATATACTATTCTAGAGGAATCCAGGCTTCACGGGTCAGGGCTTCCACTTTCTGTGTGAAAAACTCTCCATGATATATTTTCATCTTGGATTTTTGGCTCCACACAGCCTCAGCCACAATGTATCCTATGCAAATGGTGGTATTTATAGCCCAATGTGCAATGCCTTATGGAAGGAAAGCATGTAGAAGCCTAGGCTGGGGCACCGAGTATGATATAGGTAAGGATGGGGTAGAAAACACTGTGTGACCCCCCCATTAAAACATGCAAGAACAGAAATAAGAGAGGGTGGGTAGGGTGGAGCAAAGAACAAGCAGCAGGAAGACTGTGTTTTTCAGGGCTTGAGATACAGTTCAGTTGTAAAGAAAAGCAAGCCCTGACATAAAAGACACATTGTTTTTCCACTGTCCAGCTTTGATTGAGAAGAGAGGCAGGAATGAACTAGGGGATAAGACAGAGATCTTTTGGAGAGCAGGATGAAGAACCTTCCCACGCAAAACCCTGGACTTACATTCAGGTCAAGAAAGCTCTAGTTAAGACTTGTATCTCATACTGCATAAGAGTGGGCTCCATCTGAGAGGTACTGTTTTAGTTACCTAAGCTACTCAAGCAAATACTATGAAATGGGTCAGCTTAAACAATGGGGATGTATTCACTCATGATTTGAGCTAAAAGAAAGTCCAAATCAAGGTGCCATCAAATTGATGCTTTCTTCCTGAAGACTGGCATTTTGGAGCTGGCTGCCAGTGATCCTTGGTTCCTCCGTCACATGGCTAGGCATATGGCAGCGTCTCAAGGTCTCTCCTTTCTCTTTTGGCTTCCAAGGACGTCCAGCCTCTTGCTTCCTGTGGCTTTCTCTCTGTCGGTCTGAATTTCATTCTGCTTATATAGGACAACAGTAATAGGATTAAGACTCATCGTGATTGGGCTAGGCCACACTTTTACTGAAGTAACCTCATCAAAAGGTCCTAATTACAATGGGTTCACACCTACAGGAGTGGATTAAATTTAAGAACATGTTTTTCTGGGGTACATACAGCTTCTAACCACCACAGATACCTATAATTTATCTTCTCCCATATTGCTCCTGTCCTGAGAGTCACTAACAGTACAGTCAAATAGGTTTTGTTGTTGTTGTTGGTAGTGAGTATGGAATCCAATACTCTTGTTTTACTAAAGAGTGAAGATGTTGTAGAAAAGAAAATACCTCCCTTTGAGGTGAGTGCTTAAATCTGTATGAATTAGCCATTCCTGAAAAAGAGCTTATTTGTAACTCAAGGCTCCATGGCTTCCCTTTGACAATGCCTGGAATTGTTTGCATCAAGTCTGGATGGAAACAGCCAGTCTCTAGAGTTTGCCTGGCAAATAGTACAGAATAGTTGCTTTTCAGTCACTACTGGGAAGATACACTAAAGAGGAAAGGAAAAGGCACAAACTAACATTATGGGCTAAGAGACATACCCCAATTAGCTCTTTGTTTTAGTAAAAGTAAAAAGTGGGCACTCCCTTCACTACCACTATAATGAGCTATTCCAGATATTAAGCTACTATCTCTCACTCCAAACCTACCCTTCTGTACAATATTATGTGATGCTGGAGCTGGAACTCTGCAAAGCCCGTTTCTGCTTTGCCAGATGGTTCTGTTAGTCTCTCCATTAGGGGACAGTAGAAGGAGACTACAATGCTGGAGGAGGGTGAAGGGGCTTGCCCCAACTCTCTGCTGATTTCTTGTTCCTATCAAGGTCTTTCCAGCCAGTAGGCACCTAGGGGTGCTGCTTCTGCACTTGCTAACTCTGTGATGCTGCAGTTCTCTTATTCTTTCACATGCCTAAATAACTTTATAGCTAGCTAACAGTTCTTTATATTAAATTTACTGTGTACAGATAATTGGTGTGAGTTCTGACTTTTGAGTGAACACTGAGCCATAAGCTGGCAGAAGTCTTTGTAAACACAATTAGACAAGTCTGGGAAAAGGTAAGAGCTTCTCTCTTTTAATACAGGGTGTTTTGGCTTCTCTGTTAGTCAGAAACTACTGTTCTCTTGCTTTTACTGTGTACCTGACACAGAATGTGGCCATGAGGACACAGTGATGACAAGACATAATCACTGCCCTCATGGAGTTTAGTAGTTGATGAAAGGTGATGCCAAGACAGGAAATGCAGCAAGGGTGTAGACTCTTGGTCACTTTGGTGGTTTTTCCCAACCTTTTATTGAATGAACCCTTTAACTATAGAGTTCAGTCTGTCTATCATTTATTATCTAACTATCTATCGATCTACCTACCTAACTACCTAATCATCTGCCTTCTGTCAACCTATCTATATTTTCTTTCTATCATCATCATTTATTATCTATCTATCTCTACCTACCTACCTGCCTATCACCTCTCTGTCATCCATCTACCTGCCATCATCTTTCCCACTAGTGTGGTATAGTAGGTGGCTAAGAGGCCAGGCTCTAGGCAGACTGCCAGTGTTCCTGGCTCTGTTCCTCACTAGTTAGGAGTCTCAGGTGATGTTGCTTACCCACTCTAAGTCTTGGATTCCTCTTCTATAAAATGGGGATAGTTTTAGTATCTACTTCTACCTCTTAGGATAGTAAGTAGTAGAGGAGATAGTGCACATCAACTGCTTAGCCTGGTACCTATTATCCAGTAAGCTTGCAGTCAGCTTTGGCTGTTGAATCTGAGAATCTCCTAGATTCTCAGGTAGAGCTTGCTAACTATTTGGGGTTAAGAGCCAGGTTGGGGGAGAGCATGGTTGTGAGCAAGACAGGAGAGATGAAAATAGAGTTCCATCATGTGGTTCTCAACAACATGATAATTCCAATAATGGTATTATTAGCCTAGGAACCAGCATAGAAAATAGAAAACTGGGTTGAGGCTCTCGTTTCTTAGGCACCTTTTGGGCTGGACTAAGATTGAGAAACACTATAACCAGAAACACTTGAGGTAGGAGGCCAGAGCCAAGCAAGGTGAGAGGAGCTCAGGGCTAGGAGACGCCTGTTGGTCACTGTATACCTTAAAGAAGGTGAAATTAGAACCCTGGGGTCTGCAGCCAGCTAGCAGCTGGGAAAAGCAGCCAGTCCCAAAAGAAGAGAAGCAGACCTCTTTTTAGTCCATTGTTGGAAAATGTAAAAAGTATTTTAAGGATCTTTTTGAAATATATATATTAATGCCTCAGAGCAGAAGCATGCAATTCCTATCCCCAAATAGCTGTAAATCTCAATTCTGTACCTTTCATGTTTGTCAGAAGGGAGTTTATGAGTCCATTTTCTTACCTTGTGCCTACTCTTCAATCAAGGTTCTTTCAGATGTCAGCCCTCTGCCGTACTTATTGCCATTGTTCATTATGTGCTCTCTAGAGCACTTTGCAAACTTTTGATCATAGGTTCTCATGGCATTTTGTATTGTTAAATTACCCTCATTTCCCAAACAGTAAATAGAGGGTAAGTGACTTCCCCAAGGTTATGTTGGAAACAGGTCCCAAGAGGTGCAGTGGCTCTGGCGTTCTCTGCAGATTCCTTGGTCTGGGTGAACATCAAGATGAGTTACAGGAGACCTGTATATAAGGAATGATGAGTTGGAGAGGGAGAATGTGCCCAGGTAATGTTTTAGTTTGTTAGGCTGCTGAAAGCAAATACCATAAAATGAGTTGGCTTTTAACATAGGAATTTATTAGCTTACAAGCTTACAGTTTTGAGGCTGTGAGAATGTCCATATCAAGGCATCATCAAGGTGATACTTTCTTCCCCAAAACAGGCTAGCCAGTGATCCTTGGGTCCTCTGCCATATGGCAAGGCACATGGTGGCATCTCCTTTCTCTTCCAGGTTTTGTTGCTTTCAGCTGCTTGTTTCCATGGCTTTCTCTCTCTTTTTCTTCATATTTCTCTCTTTTTCTTCATATTGATCCTGTTTATAAAGGACTCCAGTAAGAGGACTAAGATCCACCATGGGCTGTGCCTTAACTGAAGTAATCTTATCAAAAGGTGTTACTTACAATAGGCTTATATCCATAGGAATGGATTAAGTTTAAGAATATGATTTTATGGGGTACATAGAGTTTCAAACCACCACAGGCAGCAAGAGACTGAGAGAAAGAAAGCAAGCCTGATTCTCATATTTGATCACAAGGGAGAGATAACAAGGAAGAGCATGTGCCTTAACCCAGTGGTTCTCACAGTGTGGGCACAGCTAAGCAGCACCAGCAGACCCTGGGGACTTGTTAGAAACGCATATTGCTGGGCTCCACCCCAAATTGACTAAATCAGAGATTCTGTGGGCAGGGCACAGCAATCTGTGTTTCAACAAGCCATCCAGGTGATTCTGATGCATGCTAAAGTTTGAGAACTGTGTGTCAACCGATGCATAGCCTTTTCAACCAAACTAACAGAGCAGCTGAAAGGGACTTTGAGGAACATACTTGGGCTAAAATGAAGATGTGGGGGAGATTGTCAAGGCTGCCTTTCAGGGAAGAATAAAAGGAAAAAGTAGGAAATACTCTCCCTCGTTTTCCTTGAAATTAAAGCATAGAATTCTGGAAAGTAGAGGTGAAAGGGACCCTGAAGGTATGGCATTCAACTCCATCATTTTACTTCATGAGGAAGTTGAGGTTAGGTTGATGAAGGGACCTGCCCAAGGGAGAGACTGAGTCAAGACTCAAAACCAGAACTCTTGGCTCCTCCCCTAACACTCTTTCCCAGCACCACCTTGCAGTTTTCCATGGAAAGCCAATCACAGTCTCCCCTTCCCTTCCCAGCTCAGGCCCTCATCACCTCCACCTGGATTATTTCCACAACCTCCTGGAACATCTCTTTGCCTTACATGTCCTCTACATCACTCTTTGAAGGCACGTCTTCTGAAATTCCTTTGGAGGATCATTTATTTCTCCTTTTGCACCAGGCTTTCTCAGCCTCCATAATCTGTTCCCCTCTATACCTTCCATTTTGTATCCCTCTATAACATTTACTTACACTCTTTCCCCAGCAAGAATTCCTCTTTCTTTTTCTCTAAATCAGGGGCTAGCAAACTTTTTCTGAAAAGAGCCAGATAGTGAATATTTTAGGTTTAGTGGGTCATACAGTCTTTGTCACAGCTATCCATCTCTGTTATAGCTCAAAAGCAACCATGTACAATATCTATATTAATGAGCATGTCTTTGTTCCAATAAAACTTTATTATAAAAAAGAAGTGGCAATGATAAAAGCACTCAACAAGTTTGTAATAGAAAGGAACTTACTTAACCGAATAAAGGGCATCTACAAAAAACTCACAGCTAAGATTATACTTACTGGTGAAAGACTGAAAACTTTCCAGCTAAGATCAGGAACAAAACAGGTCTATTCTGACCACTTCTCTTTAACATTGTACTGGAGAGTCTAGTCAGGGTAGTCAAGAAGAATAAATAAAAGGCATACAGATTGGAAAGGAAGAAGTAAAACTATCTCTAATTGCAGATGACATGCTCTTGTATATAGAGTATCCTAAAGAATCCACTAAAAACTATTAGAACTAATAAATAAATACAGCAAGCTTTGTATTTCATACAAAATCAATACACAAAAACTAATTGTACTTCTATACACTAGCAATGAACATCCTGAAAATTAGATTAAGAAAACAATTTCATTTAAAGAAAGATGTCTACAACTTGTACCCTGAAAACTACAAAACATTGTTGAAAAAATAAAGGAAGATATAAGAAACAGAAACATATTGCATATTCATAGATTGAAAGACTTAATATTGTTAAGATGACAGTACTCCCCAAACTGATGTACCGATTTAAAGCAATCTCTATCAAAATCCCAGCTGTTTTTTTGCAGAAATTGACAAGCTGGTTTTAAAATTCATATGGAAATGCAAGGCACCCAGAGAGTCAAATCAATCCTGAAAAAGAAGAACAAAGTTGGAGAATATACTTCCCAATTTAAAAGCTTACTGCGAAGCTATGATAATCAAGACAATGTGTTACTGGCATAAAGGTAGACATATGGATCAATGGAATTCAGAAATAACCCCTTACATTTATGGCCAATTGATTTTTGACAAGGATGTCAAGAAAATTCAATGAGGGTCTTTTCAACACATTGTGGTGGGACAACTAACTGGATATTCACATGCAAAATAATGAAGTTGGAACCCTACCTCACACCATTCATAAAAATGAACTGAAAATGGATCACAGACCTAAACTATAAATCTCTTAGAATAAAATGTAGGTGAGAAAAGCAGGAAAAACAAAATGTAGGAATAAATCTTCATGACCTTGGGTTAGGCAATGATTGCTTAGGCATGACCCAAAGACACAGTGACAAAAGAAAAAATAGATAAATTGGACTACATCAAAATTAAAAACATTTGTGCTTCAAACAATACCAACCAGAACATGAAAAGACAACCTAAGGAATGGGAGAAAATATTTGCAAATCATATATATGATCAGGAAATTATACCCATAATATGTAAACAATTCTTTCAATTCAATAATTAAAAGACAAAGAATGCAACTAAAAGTTGGGCAAAGAATTTGAATAAATATTTTTCCAAAGATTATATGCAAATGGCCAATAAGCACATGAAAAGACTCTCAACATCATTAGTTATCAGGGAAATGCAAATCAAAACCACAATGAGATAACACTTCACACCCACCAGGATGGCTATAAAAAAATAAAAAAGACAAACAGTAATAAGTGTTGGTGAAGATATGGAGAAATCATAACCTTCATACATTGTTGGTGGTAATGTAAAATGGTACAGCCACTTTGGAAAACAGTTGGGCAATCCCTCGAAAAGTTAAATACAGAGTTACCATACAACCCAGCAATTTCATTCCTAGGCAACATGAAAATGTATGTACACATTCCAAGAGAAATGAAAATGTGTCCACACAAAAATTTGTACATGAATGTTCATAGCAGCATTATTCTTAATAGTCAAAGGGTGGAAACAACCCAAATGTTCATCAACTGATGAATGGATAAACAAGTTGTGGTATAGCCACACAATAATCCACATATATTATTATTCAGCAATAAAAAGCACTGGTATACTATAGCATGGATGAACCTTGAAAGCATTATGCTACATGAAAGATGCCAGACATATTGTATGATTCCACTTGTATGAAATGTCCAGAATCAGTAAATTTATAGACAGAAAGTAGATTAGTAGTTATTTAGGGTGGGGAAGAGGAATGAGGATTTTGTAGAGTAGGGGGATGGGGATTAACTGCAAATGGGGTTTCTTTTAGGGAGGGTGAAAATGATGTAAAATTAGAAATTGGTGATGGTTGTACAATATACCAAAAAAATGTTGAACTGTGCACTTTAAATGGGTGCATTGTATGATATGTCAATTATGTATTTAAAAAGCTGTTAAAACAAACAAACAAATAGTTTGCAGGCCAGATTTGGCCTGTAGGCTGTAGTTTGCTGAATTCTGCCCTAAATGTATCCAGATTCTATCCATTGCTGAAGACTCATATAAATCAAATAAAAATACCAATATATTAAGGCCTACAATTTCTAAGCTTCTGTGGTATGTTCTGCTGCTGCAGTCTTAACTTTTCCACAAATATTTATTGGGGTCTATTACATGTTATTACATGCTAAATATCTGGACTACAAAGATAAGTTGGACACAGTTCTCATCCTAGAGATGATTATGATCTGGTCAGAAAAGCTGGTGCAACCAAACAACCAGTACAAAGTAATGACGTTTATGTAAGGTGTGTGTTCTTGGTGACAAAGAAAGAATATCTAAACTTTTCTTTGATGGTTGGGTGTTGAAGAGATCTGGTGATCATAGAAAGTGGCAGAGTAAAGGAGATGCTTGAGCTAGTCTTAAAAGGATGGGTGGGAGCACATTAGAAGGACAGAGGAAATGGGCGTCGGAGACAGAGGATCTGCATGAGCAAAACTCAGAGGCAGGAGTTGGCACTGGGCACCTGAGACTTTAAGTGGTTCTGTGGACTGAGGAGCTGGTGGAGGATGATGATGGGACGGGGATAGGCTTGAAGTAGGCTCCCTCTTCTTCATCTCAATACACCTGCTTCTCTTTAATCTCAAGCAACTGCCTCTTCTTTGTTGCCAGTTCCAATGTAAATTTCTTTTTTTTATTCCTGACTTCAGTGGTCTCCTTCTCTAGCCAGCCACTTCCACTTGTTTCTCCACCATGATGGTTTCAGTTAAAATATTATTTACCCTTTTTCTGCAAATCTCATATTACTATCTATAAAGTCTTTCTAACTTTTATCACCAGTTTTGCAAGAGATTTCTGGCTCATTTCCCTGATCTGTTAACTTTCTTAAATTTTTTGGTAGTAAAAATCCAGAGGTTGGCATTATGCTAAATTCTGCTCTCTGCACTTGACCAAGGACAAACACGTATTAGTATTCACAAATGGTTCATTCTTGTATTTTCTTCCTAATGTTTTACTCTAATCAAGAAGACAGAGCAAGGGGATCCTGTGACTGGGACATCCATTAGACATTACTGTCATCTTGTGGTTCCTGGAATCTCCCAGGGTCAAGTGGCTTTTGCTTGGATTTGTCAAATGAATTATGTGGTCCTCCTGCCCAAAACACTTTTTAGATTCTATTCACAATGACACTGGTGCTTCATCATTTTAGACACAGGAAACTACATGCCTTGGCTTTGGAACTGTGAAACAGACATATTTATCCATGATGTTCTCCCTGCCAAAGGATAATCTCATCCAGGTAGTGACCAAAATAAGAATACTTTGTGGAGTTAGGGGAAAGTAAGGAGAGAGATGATAGGGTGGCAGAGAAGGGAAAGAGACAAAGTTAATGCAATCTGGGGGAAAAAAGCATCTAGGGATCAAACACAGACGAGTTTATGCGAAGAGGGCGATATTTGTGATGGGGAAAAAGATACATCTAATATGTATCACACTTGATTCTCCACTCATTCCCAAAGTGGGTGTTTTAGTTTCTCAGCTAGTAAAAGAGTACCACACAATGGGTTGGCTTAAAACCAGGGATTTATGGGCTCATGGTTCCTCCTGGGGTTGGCAATCTTTGGGTTTCTTGCCTTTTCCATCACATGGCAATGCATATGGTGGCATCTTCTCCTTTCTCTTCTGGGTTCCCTTGACCTCCAGCTTTTCGCTTGTCCCATGGCTTCTCTTTCTGTGCTTATAAGGGCCTCAGCCATGTTGGGGTAAGGCCCACCCTCACTCAGTATGGGCACACCTTTACTAATAACATCTTCAAAGGTCCTATTTACAAATGGGTTCACACCCACAGGACCAGGGGTTGGGTCCTGAATGTGGCTTTTGTGGGGGACATGATTCAATCCCCCATAGTCAGTGAAAAAAGTTATTGGAATACTAATAAGAAAAACGAGGTTGATGTTTGTGGGGGACTGTGTGGGGTGGTCGGTGACCATTCAGTAGCTACTGGAAGTGGGGTTTCGCTTATAGTAGATATCCTCAAGGGTGAAGTGGCTGGTAATGGACGCACAGCTAAGCACTGGGAAATCAGGTTTTCTTAAGAGGTGCAACTTCAGACACTTGCTTTTAATAGATTTCCAGTATTTCTTTATAATTTTATTTTCAATAAATATTCATAGCACAATTCTTATCAAAGATTAGTCATAGAAATTAAAGTATCTTTTTTAGTGGGTCCTGTGGCAGTTTGAAGCTTTTGTGAATCCCAGAAAAGAGCATGTTCTTGGAGCTAATCCATTCCTGTTGGTGTGAGGCCCTTTGATGGGATTGGATTCAGTTGGGGACCTTTAACTGGTGTGACCCAAGGTGGGTCTCTTGCTATAGACTTACATAAATGGGAGAAATATGCAGAGAGATGCAGAGAAAGAGAGCTGCTGCTTTTACCCTGCCATGTGAGAGAGGGCTCCAGGATGCCTACAGAGGCAGCAGGACAGAAACCCTGAGGGGCTGAGAGAGAGGCCAGAGGCTGGAATCAGGGGAGCAGGAAGCTGAAGAGAGGAGGCCCAGGGAGAGACTAGTGATATCCTGATCACCCACAGCTCAGCTGGGGGACAACGTGAGCCTGGAGGAAACACACAGGGACCACCCGCCATTTTGCCTGGCCGTGTGGCAGGCACCAAGGATCTGGCAGCTGCTGACCTTTGGGGAGCCAGCATCTTTGATGATGCCTGGATTTAGACCTGTTCACAGCCTTGAAAATGTAAGATTTTTACCCTAATAAATTCCCATTATAAAAGCCAAACCATTTCTGGTATTTTTGCGTTGGCAGCCTTTAGCAAGCTCAAAGAGGTCCCCAATGTACTTTGTCAGCATTATGAAAAGGAATGTTTGGTGTTTTTTGTTTGCTTTTGTTTTTAATAGATTTTGAGAGGACAGTGGATGAGTGGAACCCCAATTGAAGAAGAGGAGTTTGAGGGCGCATTATCCCCAGCGTGGCTGTAAGAACCTAGGCTCTACCGTCACCCTCTGGCCATCCTCCAGCTCTCCAGCAGCACTCTAGGGCCTACCCAGACCATCTCTGATTTCCTTCTTTTTATTCTTCCCAAAAGATAATTCTGAAAATATATTTATATCTCAAATATCAGTTGGCCTGTCAGGTTTATACAATGTTCTGAGTACAAAGACTGAACGGACACCAGTCCTTTCCTTCATCTTCCTTTAATCTCCTCCCCATTCCCCCCACCTCCATCCCCAACTCCCCCCTTTCCCCCACAACAAAGCTCTCAGGAACAAAACAAAAGCTCTACAGCACTAATTGAATTCAAATAGCTACCTGGAGCCAGCGCTGGGGGATGGGCTACATTAGCAGGGCCCCACCCCACACCCAGCCAGCCCAAATTCCCTGCTGCATTTCACATCTCTGCTTTTACTTTGCTTCAACCTTAACCTTGAGATAAACCAGGCTGTGACAAACTGCGGCATGTCCCAAACATAGTATCAGGGTGGGCGATTCATTCCTTTCTGCTGCCAGGCTGAAGTACCTCCCGCATCTTAGTGCCTAGCTGAGACCTTCCCTCTTTCCCCAGTGAGTTGTTGACACAAGATTTTTTTTTTCAATTACTCTGTGAGGGCTGCAACCCCAAGTGGCCAACTGGGAAGGTGAAAATCTCATTCTCAAGTTTCTAATTAATATTCCTTCTCACCGACTCAGAGTGTCCTCTGGGATGTCCCATCAAGTTCTGGTCAAAGTGCAGCTGGCCTTGCTGTGTGAGCACTGCCCTGGAACGCCGTGATCCCAGAACTGACTTTGGTCGAGCTTAATGTTGCACCGAATAACGGAAAGGCCTGAGTTATTTAGGAGGCTTCCCCTACTCACCTGCAGAAGTATCTGAGAGGAGCACTGCGAGTCATTAAAAAGAACCTGAGACAGCTGGGGGAGCTAAGTTTGTGTACCTTCCCCCTTAACAGGGGCTCCTGCAATGCCTGTGGTTAAACTCACCACCCTGACCACTCCCCAGTATTAGGGATTCAGCAGGAAGCTGTGGGTTTAGGAATCTCTCTTGCATGGACCTCATTAAACTTGAGATTCCTCGGTGCAAGCAGCAAATGGGTAGTGGGAGTCACATGACTGGAAGATGCTGGGCTTATACACTGAGCAATAAAGTCATTCACTGATTTACACACTTTTTCTTTTGTCATTTTGACTTTCACTCAAGACTTTGGTGTGCAAAATGCTAGTAGGGGTTCAAGATGGGCAGGGTGTGTGTGAGTGCAGGTCTAGGCTGGCAGACAGGGTGGGAGATGTTGGGAGGACCTGGCTTCTCTTTCATTACAACCCCAAGGCCATTTGAAGGACTTCCTGAGGCACTGTGGGTTGATGAAGCTGCCCCCAGCTCCTTCAGCTGCTCTC